>PVKU01009644.1:0-59713 GCA_004027475.1 Anoura caudifer
CTCCCTCTATGCTACTGGTGCCATTCAAGCTGCTACCCCAGTGCTGGATCTCAAGGGGAAAGAATCTGAGTAAGTCTGTGTGTTGGTTCTGTAAAGGGAACTGCTTGGGACTGCAGAAGTTTCTTCCACTGACACAATCCCCACTGGTATGTGCAGCTAGAAGTTAAGGGGACTTGTCTTTCTGGCACTGGAATCCTGGACTAGGGGTTCTGGTGTGGGACTGGGACTCCTCACTCCTGAGATATCCCTCCCAAGTTTTTATCCACCACCTGTGGATGTGGGAGCAGCCCGTTCCACATCTCCACCCCTCCTATCAGTCTGGATGTGGTTTCTTTAATTCCGTAGTTGTCTGATCTCCATTCGACTTGAAATCTGACAGTTCTGAGTAATGGTTGTTCTATAGTTTAGTTGTGACTTTAATGTGATTGTACAAGGAGGTGAGACTTTTTTTTTAACCTATGCTGTCATCTTGACTGGGTGTTGTAAGATTTTTTTTTTAAAGGAACTGTTAAGAAGGCAACACAGTTGTTCAAATGATGGTGCAGTTTTGAAAATAGTCAAGGTTTTCTTTGAGGGGCTAGAAATTGTCCTCTCAGAGGTTTAGCATGATCACGTTATGTTACATCACAATGTTTTATTGTCAACTTATTACCTGAGTTGAGCAATTTCCTGATTCCCATACTTGACTGTAAAGGGTCTTTAGCTGCTATTAAAATTTAAATTCACACTAAAATGGGTATTATTGGCATTTATTAGGAAATTCAAAAGAATATGCCATAAACTTCCTGACCCCACTCAAGCTTAACCTCCGTACAACCACTGGAGTGGTACAATTTCACAAGTGATTGAGCTATGTTGACGTATCATAATGACCCAAAATCCACAGTTTAGCATGCAGTCACTGTTGCCATTGTATATTATAGGGTTTTGAACAAATGCAAAGTACAGTGATGTGCATCCATCATTATGGCATTATACAGTATATTTTCATCACCTTAAAAATCCTCTGGGCACAGCCCGTTCATCGTGCCCTCTCACCTAATCCCTGGCAACAATTGTTGTTTTGACCATCACCATTGTTTTGCCTTTCCCAGAATCTCCTGTAGTTGGAATGATACACTATAAAGCCTTTTAAGATTGATTTCCAATGTTTAACTATGTATTTAAACTTCCTCTATGTCTTTTCCTGGCTTATTAGCTTGATTAAGCAAAACACTTTCCTGTCACATTATTAGTATTTAATATCTCACAGCACTAAGTTAAAATGAGAAATCCTTTAGATATCGTGAAAATAAATGAAAACAGTGCTTTCCTTGAGAACAGATGCTGTTGCAAAAATCAGTAGTAGTAAGACTGAAACTGAACCACATAGTAGAATATTTTGGAATAAACTTAATCAAGGAGGTAAAAGACTTATACTGAAAACTATAAAACATTGATGAAAGAAATTAAAGGAGACATAAAAAAATGGAAAGACCTCTGTGTTCATGAATTGGAATACATAATAATGTTAAAAATGTCCATAGCACCCAAATCAATATTCAATCATTGCAATCCCTATCAAAATCCCAATAGCATTTTTTTACAAAAAATAAAAAAAAATAATACTAATATCCACATGGAAGCACAAAGATCTCAAATATCTAAAACAATTTTGACAAAACAGAGCAAAGCTATAGGCATCACACTTTCTGATTTAAAATTAAAGTAGACATGGACAAATAGAACATAATAGAGAGCCCAGAATGAACCCAGGCACATATGGTCTATTGACCTTTGGCAAGATTGACAAAAATATACAATGAGGAAAGGATAGGCTCTTTAGGTAATGGGGTTGGGAAAACTGGGTAGCCACATGTGTATTTACCACACACACCCCAAAAAGACTGGGAATGTGGGTGATCAGTTCTGTAACACTTAATATGTAATTAGGTTAAATAGTTGGGGTTGGTAGCTAAGTAAAAGTCTCACCAATATCTCCAATTTCCCATTGTGATCTCAGAGATGTATATTGTATACCTTGGATAATGGAAGGTAAAAATTTAGTTCAGGCTCTCAAGAATTATTGTCTTCATGTCCATTTAATTGTATGAAAACAGTGGCAAGTAATTAACTTATACATGCTTCAGTTCCACTATTTGGGAAATGTGGATAATAATAATTAATTCATAGTATTATAAGGCACTTACCACAATGCCTGACACATTGTAAGTTCTCAGTGTAAAAGTAAAAGTAACTTTCAATGATGTTGATATGTGCTGACCACAGTTTGGGGAAATGATTCTGCAATTTTCTCTTCTCTCTCTCCCTCTCCCTCTCTTTATTTAGTGTTTTTAAAACTTTAACTTATCTTCTATTTCTGGCAAAGAACCTATGTAATTGTACCTTTCTGGGGATTATTTGCCAAGCAGGTGTAAAAGTACAGTGCAATATAATTTAGTAGAAACCTAATTTTAGGTACTGAATTTGCACTCCTCTCTGTGTGAGTAAATCCAGTGCTGTCCTCATGCAGGTGTCAAGCTCTGTGACGGAACCTAGGCTGGCAGAGAATATGACCAGGAAGTGCCAAGAGAGTAAAGTTTCTAATGTCCCATATTTGAGTTAATTTGAGTTTGTTTTCTATTGAAAGATTTAGATTAGGAAGGAATATGTAAATGTGTTCTTATGATTTTTGAAAAGGGTAAGATTTTCTTTTGCCTCATTCAGAGCAGATGCAAAAGCTACTCTGCCACATTGAAGCACAAGGTCTGAAGACCATCTGGAAAGTATAGTAAAGTAAAAAACATGCAGTACAATCTGAATTACATACTTTCATTAAAGATATGGTAGAATCTATCTGATCTGCCCTAGCTTCATCATCGGTAAGTTTTTTATATATAAATATTGTCCTACAATAGGAATAAATTATTAAAGATTACAAATTTTGCCAAGTACTGGTACTTTTAAGAAAATCAGAAATTCCTGATGAAGTTCTACTTATAAACATCAAAGAAATAAAAAAATACTTCACTACTGAACTGTATTTTCTTAGGAAGTATATGTGCACGGATGCTCCCCCCTTCCCCAAGGATCTTTTAAATTTTCAAAGGAAAATTCTCAAGATCAACTGTCAGGCTTGGAGATGAAGGAGAGAAGAGTAAGAGTAGAGAACTGGAGGATAGGGGGAGAAGAAATGAACATTTTAAAAAGAAAGAAGAGAAATAGAAGAAAGTAAATAATTTTAAGTATATTTTATTGATTATGCTATTACAGTTTTTCCAATGTTTCCCTTTATCCCCCCTCCACCCTGTACCCCTCAAACCTCCAGCATTCCCTCCCCCTTAGTTCATGTCCATGGGTTATACATATAAGTTCTTTGAATTCTCTGTTTCCTATACCATTTTTGACCTCTCCCTATTTATTTTATGCCTACCAATTATGCTTCTTCTTCCCTGTACATTCCCTCCTATTCCTCCCCTCCCCCTCCCCACTGAAATCCTTCCATGTGGTGTCCATTTCTCTGATTCTATTCCTGTTCTAGTTGTTTCCTTAGTATTTGTTTTCATTGGTTTTCTTTTTTTAGGTTCATTTGTTGATAGTTGTGAGTTTGCTGTCATTTTACTGTTCAGAGTTTTTGATCTTCTTCAATTTCTTAGATAAGTCCCTTTAGCATTTCATATAATAAGGGCTTGGTGATGATGAACTCCTTGAACTTGACCTTATCTGGGAAGCACTTTATCTGCCCTTCCATTCTAAATGAAAGCTTTACTGGATAGAGTAATCTTGGATGTAGTTCCTTGCCTTTCATGACTTCAAATACTTCTTTCTAGCTCTTTCTTATCTGTAAGGTTTGTTTTGAGAAATCAGCTGATAGTCCTATAGGCACTCCTTTGTAGGTAACTCTCTCCTCTTGCTGCTTTTAAGATTCTCTCCTTATTTTTAATCTTGGGTAACTTAGTGATGATGTGCCTTGGTGTGTTCTTCTTTGGGTCCAGCTTCTTTGGGACTCTCTGGGCTTCCTGGATTTCCTGGAAGTCTATTTCCTTCACCCGATTGGGGAAGTTTTCCTTCACTATTTGTTCAAATAAGTTTTCAATTTCTCCCTCTTCCTCTTCTCCTTCTGGAACCCCTATAATTCAGATATCGGAAAGTTTAAAGTTGTCCAGGAGGTTTCTTAGCCTCTTCCCATTTTTTTAAATTCTTGTTTCTTTATTCTGATCCAGTTGGATGTTTATTTCTTCCTTTTGTTCCAAGTCATTGATTTGAGTCCTGGTTTCCTTCCTGTCACTGTTGGTTCCCTGAATACTTTGCTTTATTTCACTTTGGGTGCCTTTCATTTGTTCTTTCATTTTTCGACCAACCTCAATCAGTTCTGTGAGCATTTTGATTACCAGGGCTTTGAACTCTGCATCAGATAGGTTGGCTATCTCTTCATCACTTAGCTATCTTTCTGGAGTTTTGCTCTGTTTTTTCATTTGGGCCCTATTTCTTTGTCTCAGCACACCTGTTCAGTTGCAAGGTGGTGTGGCCTTAGGTATTCACCAGGGCAGGGCAACCCTCCTTGCTGCACTGCAGTGCTGCCTGTGGGGGAGGGGCCAGAGAGGAAACAATGCAGCTTGCCTGAGCTATAGCCCCACTTTCCAATAAACTCTTTTGTGAGACTGGGAGTTTCTCCCACCACAGCAACCCCCACCATAGTGCACAATCAGCTCTGAGTCTGAGTTTCCCATTCAGTAAGCCCTGCCTGAGCAGTCTGCCTCCTCGCTAGGGTTCTCTCAGCTAGCCCCACCTGCACAGTCCGCTGCCTTGCTGCAGGTTCTTTCTGTCCACCCATCTTACTGGTCTGGTTGGTCTGGTTGACTGTTTCTTTAATTCCTTGATTGTCGGAATTTCATGCAGTTTGATTTTCTGGCACTTCTGATTGTTTATTCATTTTAGATTGTTTGTTATCCTTCTTTTCATTGTGTGAGGAAGCAAAGGGTTTCTATCTATGTCTCTGTCTTGGCCAGAACCAAAAATAAATAATTTTTCAAAAGTGTTCATTGTAAGTAGTGCTTGTGTGATAACCACTTGAATGCAAAATGTCATAGACCATCTCTTTGCCATTGTTGCAGGTTAGACTTGTTGGCTTTTTTTGTAGCTTTCTCTATTAGAGTCTCTTGTGGCAGATACTTATCTGGGTACTTTACTTGCATTCACTTATTAATTCCTTCTCACAAGGTGATAGGTTGGTACACTTAGTAACCTTATTTTACAGATACAGGAACTGAATGATGAAAGTTGAACTAGGAAGTGATAGAGCTAGGATATGATGAACCCAGTGAAACCAATCCCAGAACTTATGTCATTACCTCTTATGCTAGGCCTTTTCCCTGGGAAGGAGACTTTGGGCAAAATACCTCCATTCCTTGGATTTTTTTTACCTGATTCAAACATTGCATGAGTAGTGTGAGATGAACTCAGAACTTTGTGCTCCATGAATCTGGAAAACATTGGAGTGATCCAAGGAGAAAGTAAGAAAATGATGAGTTTTTGGAAAACACAACTAATGATGAAAAACAAAATAATTACAATGATTGAGCCTTGGTGAAGGGGAGGCATTTTATAATTGTGTTCTAGTATGTTTGTGGAATAGTAGGAGTAATTGTAGTAGCAGACAATGGTACCCTTTTTCACTTTATTTCTTCAGAGAATTTTTTTTTATGTTTCAGCAAGAAAAATATTTTTGCCTAAAGCTTGTGACATTTTCAAACTTGCAATGAACACTATATACAGTATCATCTTTTTCTTGCAAAGTTATCAGGGTAGAAGGAAAACCATGACTCTGCTGTTTACTATTCACAAAACCTTAGCTGAAACTTGAAATTTCTTAGAGCCTTTTTTTTTCATCTGCACAAGGAGAGAAACAGTAGTGCACACTTGTGAGGTTGATGGGGTATTAAATGAGTTATGCCTACAGGGGCAGTTCACACTCTGTCCAGCATCTACTTACTATTTAATACACTGCAAGAATCATTCTTATCATTACTGTTATGACCATTAGTTCCTGGTGTCAATGATGAATCTTTTGACGTGAGTTTTGGTCCTCTGATTTGCATGTTTTCAGGCCAAATTTACACAGATGTCTTTTGTTTAATACAAAAATGGAAGTAGAAATAGTAAACATATTTTATGATGTGAGTTCACATTTGAATTTTGTATCAGTTATGATTGTTAATTAAGAATGATCCTATTTGAATGCCAGGAATTCCATAGGAAGCTCATTGAATCTTATTTTATGATGCAGTTTTATACCAAACACACACATTTGCGCATTTTATGACAGCCATTTAAGTTGAAACATAAGTAAGTACAAATGGCTTCAGTTGATCTTTAGGTTGAAAGAAAATGCTACATTTATTATACAATTAGAATTATTAAAAATATTTCCACATCATCTCATGTCCCATATATCAGCAGTCCCATTCAAACCAAATAAGAAAACAAATAATTACAGCAGACATGCTGCTTCATACTCACTAGTTAAAGAAAGATTTGGAAAGCTCAGATTAACAGCACGAGCAGAGAGTTAAATATGTAATATTTTGAATAACTTCCACTCAATATTTATGTCCAATGTTTTATTTCATTGAACATATGAGTAGAATTTCCTCCTGTATTAAGTTGCTACAAATAAAATTCTAACTTACTTTTTCTCTTTGCCATAAGAGATACAGGAAGATTAATCTCAGGTATGTTTATTTCCCCAAAACAATATTTAATTCACCTGAATAATGCAAGTCTGTCTACTGCAGCTTGCTACTTTGGTTTTTGTAGTTTTGATTAAATATTAACATTCTGAGATTCAAAATGGTTGTTTTCATAAGTTGAAATTTGTTTGCTTATTTTGACAAATACTGAGCTTGATCAATTAGGTTTATATTGTATATCCCACTACAGTGTAAGGTCTATGAAGGCAGGAATTTTGTCAGGCTGTTTATAGTTTCTGGAATAAGTACCAACATAGAATAAGCATGCGGTTCTTACTTATTGAATGATTAAGTCAGGGTTTCTCAACCTTGCCACTATTGATATTTTCTGGATGATTCTTTGTTGTGGGCAACTGTCCTTCACATTGTAGGATGTTGAGCCTCTCCTCTTTAGATGCCAGTAAGTCCCAGTAGCACCGACCCCAGCCGACAATTAAAAATGTCTCAAACATTGCCAAATGACTCCTGGAGAAGGGAAGGGCTCTAGTTACCCACTATTAAGGACCACTGCAGTAAAATGGATTGCCTTGGCATGTCAAAGGAAGTCTTCATAAGTCCCTGGCTGGAAAATAAAAAGGAATTTGGAAACTCTTTGACTTATATAATCAACAATCAACACTGGTCACTAAAATGGATCATTTATACCCCACAAAAGTTAACATGATTGTTCAGCCATTGCAATTGATTTGGTATGGTAAGTGGGAATCATATTTTGTCATTTTGATGCAGAAGAGAAGGGGTCATCTCTCAGACACTAAGAGTAGTAGTATTTGCATCATCCCTTTTCCTTCTCTTAACCTAGTTCTTTAGGGAACCCTGCATTATTTTGAGGTCTGAATATAGAGGTTATAATTCCAAAGTCTACAAAATATTTAACTTTGCAAATGTGATATGGAACTCTAGGTTGTTTTGGTGATGCAGCTCTTGGAAGCTCATGCATTTCTGGAATGTGAAGAGCATCTTTTGACAATTTGCAATTGTTGTGTAAGCTATCACATAGCCATTTACCGCAATTCTGGCTTCTTTCACATGGTGTTTGTAAGACTGGAACAATTTGCCACCATATTAGCAAAGAGGAACACTGGGTGTGAAGAGAGACCTGTGGGAATAGGCTCAGAAATCACACTTCACCTGTGCCAAGTTTGTGGTTCCAATGAAATGCAAGTGGGAAATATTTTAGATAAATCACTCTATCTAAAGATATACAAATGTTTAGATGGCCTTGGGCAAGCTACTTAGCCTTTCTAACCCTTTATATACTATCTACTAAGGGGTGGTGGTGGCAGATTATGGTGATGCCTAAATGATGTATGTAAAGCACTTAGCACAATGCCTGGCGTGTAGTGGGAACTGATTTATTAGCTGTTACGATAATTGTCATCATTATTTAACATACAGATGTTATACCCTATATGCTAGTTGACTAGATGGAAACAGCAAGGATGCAAAATCAATGATGTGATATGGACTCAGGGTACAATCTTGGTTTAGCTACTTACTAGCTCTTACCAACAGCCAGGATTATGTTGTGCTGTAGTAACAAAAAAACAAAAAAAAAACCAACAACAAAAATCTCAGTTGCTTGCAACCCCAAATACATTTCTTGCTCAGCTCCATGTCCATCAAGGTCTAGTTGCAGCTCTGCTCTGCATCAACCTTAAGCAGGGACCGAGGCTGTCAGAGTAGCCACTATGTGAGACATTGTATTCAACATGGTAGAAGGAAATAAACTAGAGGCCAAATCACAGAGAGAGTCTTAAAACTAGAGGGGCACTGCAGAGAGTGGCAGTAGAGTGCTACAATCGACCATGCCTCTAAAAGGGACGTCTAGACCTCCATCTTTGCTTCTGTAGAAGTATGAGTGTGAGAAATGAAACTAATATATGTGGAGGCTACCTGAATGCGTTATCAGCAAAATCTCATTGAGTCCTCAGGGCAAACAACTAAGGTAGATGTGGAGCTATGGCTCTACTATACAGATGAACAAACAAACAAACAAACAAAAAACAAAAACTGAGGCTCTGAAAAGACTAAATAATTTCTAGCATGAGATTCTATAGGTAACTGCAGGACACACACTCAGAACTTGAACTTGATAATGTCAGTTCTCTCCCTTTCCCCTGTAGTTAGTTGTATAACGCCTTACATTTGAAACAACTGTTTCTAATTGTTTCAGATTCCAAGTGCATGTAGGAAGTGTGGTAGGGATAAAACTGGCAGACTGCAGTTGGTGCAGCCAGCCCTCTGGGGTTCTTACCAAATTTCTAGTTTTTCTCTAACAAAATCCAGGGCAGAGGTATCTACACTGGACACTCTTTCTTACCTACTTTTGACCTTCTGCCTCCCCTTCCCCGACTCCAAGTGATTCATTTCCATCTTTCTCTCCTCACCTCCTAAATATGAATTATTTCCCACATCCCCTGCACACATACAAACTCCAAACCTTTTTGGCAAATCTTTGTAGTAAGCAGATGGGCTATCTGTGTTGCTGGGAGATCACTTCATACTTGGAATCCAGTCCAAACAGAGAGAGAAGGAAGGGATGGTGTATCAGTTACATGGTGTAGTGTCTCATAGCTCTGATTCTTTTCCTTCCCCTGACTCTTTTTTTTGAGTTGAACTCTGGCTTCCTTCTCTGCTAGCAGTGCACTCCTGAGCAGACCTCTTCCCTTTCCTGATCCTCAGTTTCCTCAACTCTAAAATAAGTATGGCAACACTACTAACCCATGGGAGCTTGTGAGTGGTTAACGAAGTAATGTTTACAAGCCCTTAGCACACTTTCTGACTCATAGAAAGAACTCAAATGTTTTGTTATTTATTATTTTCCAAAACGTTAGTAGACAAAGGGAAGAGAAGGAGTCTTTGTTTTGGAGGGAGGACTCAGTCCTATTTATGATGAATTCAAGAACTTCATTTTGGATTGTATCTAAGGCAAAGGATCTCAGGTAGAAACAGCATGAGTTTTAAAGGAACTTGAATTCCAGTCCCTGTTTAGCCCCTCAGGAGCTGCATTATCTTGGCTAATTCAGCCTTACTAAATTTGTACTCTGCCTTTAAAATGGGCATAGTAATTTGCTTCCGACCTCACACAGTGGCCATAAGGACCAGCTGCCTGGCACATTGTGCCTTATTCAAGATTCATTTGTTTCTCTCTCCCCCGTAACTCTATTTTCTCTGTGACCTGACCCTCTGCTTCCCCTTGCAGGAGGACGCAGTGCTCACTCTGTTCTTTGCTGTATCCCAGCACCTAGCTCTGCCTGGCCACAGGGAGAACTTCCCATGAAGGCTGGGGCAATAGGACAAGTCAACAATCGTAATATTTATTTATTTGTTTGTTTGTTTATTTATTTACTGTTCAAAAGTTACCAGAACTCACCACAACTCCGCATGTAAAGTGTAAGTGAGTTTCTCTTAACCTGGAACCCTCTTCTTCAGGGAGGGAGCCTCCCGGTTTAAGGTGCCTGGCAGCCTTCCCCCTCAAAAATCCCCAAAGTTTCCCCAGAGCCCCGGGGTGCGGGGTGCGGGGCGCTGGGCGCGCGAGGCGCAGCCGGCGCCGGTGTCTGTAGTTCTGCTTCGCCCACCTCCTCGCCCTCCCCGCGGAGATCGCAGCTGGCCAATGGCAGCCCTCCCCCAGCAGCTGGCTTCCTCCCCTCCCCGCGGCCGCTCTCCCACCCCAGCCCTTCTCTCCCAGCCCTTGGCTTCTTGGCTTGGCTCCGGCGCGCGGGTTTAGCGGAACGCAGAGCGCAGAGCCGGCGCCGGGGACCCCGCTCTCCTAGGGCCCTGCCTGCCCCGTGCTTCTTCGGCCTCGCTCCTTGCCTTTCTCTTCCCGAGAGGGGGCTCTTGACACTGAGGACGAGACAGCGGTGTCCCTCGAACTTACCCTGAAAGGGAAGCGGTGGGGGAGTAGACCGAACAGAGCCAGCTATGGATCCTGTGAGCCAGGTAGGACGCAACTGGGCAGGGCAGTTGGTGCTGGGGATCCTGCGGCTCCGGAGACGTGCCCAAGCCCCTGCCTCACGCTGACCCTGTCTTTCTCCTGTCTCTTTCGTCCAAAGCTGGCCTCAGCAGGCACCTTCCGGACGCTGAAGGAGCCCCTTGCCTTCCTGCGAGCCCTGGAATTGGTGAGTAGCAGTGTGTGCGCGGGGAGGGGGCCCAGTCGGCCAACTATTGGGTGAGGAGTGGTCTGGTGGGTGCTCTCTGCTCGGTTCTGCTCAAAGCCCGGAGTTTAACAACCCCCACCCCTCCCTTCAATTCTCCCCACTCCCAAGGTTGTATTCCGGGGACAGGATCGAGGGACCACTTGGAGATGTGAATGTGGTCGAATTTTTGCCGGCGCTTAGCCTAAGTGTCATCTCAGGTGCTATCAAACGCGCGGAGCTCATGAAAGATGCCTCCTCCTGAGGTGGAGATTCGGAGGGGCTCAGATGGAGGCTCTGTCTTTGGGTTTGGCTGCTCACCTGGGCTTGGCTGCTCACCTGGGCTTGGCTGCTCACCTGAGATTACTCCGGGTTGAGCAAAGCGGCTGGGAGTATTTGGCCAAGCTTGGAGAGTTGGTCAGCACGGGGACAGCTCTTCACCTAGCCTGGGACCCTGGACGCCTGTGGTGAGTGGCTCTACTGAAGCTCCAGGGAGAGGGAAGCTGCCAGGCTCTATCTCGCCACAGAGCGCGAATCCTTCCTCCTGTTACAGTTTCTCGAGGCCTCTTCTGATTTTTCATCAAAGATCTCTCAGCCTCCTTTGTGTAGCTTTCTTTACCGACCTGTCTTTGTGAAGTTCTATTATTTGTCCCTTAAAAAAAAAAACAAAAACAAACAAACAAACAAAAACACTCTGACAGTCCAATGACAACTTGGCTAATGACAGAGGAGTGAGGCAGAGAAACTCACAGGGCCACAGAGCAATGTTAGTGTTGCTGGCTTGGTTGATGGTTATTCACAGTGAAATCTGCAGGTCACACGTTCCCTCTTGCTAGGAGCTCTGAAAGGCAAGTGAACCTATCTCAATGGAAAGTTCAAAGCCGGTCATGTAGCATTAATCAGAGACCCTACTACTGACTAGCTGGGAAATTATGTAAGAGCGTGTTGTCTGCCCAGATCTTGCCTCCCAGGGCTAGGATCTGTCTCTGGCTGCACAAGAGAGAGAGGTATTTTTCTGTAGGAGATATTGTGGTGCCTGTTTACATGGATGATGTACAGGATAATCACACTTGGTTTATTTACAGACCTGCATAAAATGCATGACTATATTAATTTGACATATATCAAAACCCAGAAGCTCTGGGATGGCTATTCTAAAACTGTTTCCTTTACAGCCAAGTTAAACAAACCAACCAGAGCTCACAGTATAGGTAACTTTGAGTTGGCTTTCTCAGAATTCTGTCCACATTCATTCACTCAGCCACTCAATAAACGTTCCCTGTGACACAATGGTGTTTTTGATCAAAAGAATAGCTCCATTGCCAAGCCATTAAAAAACCTGACATTATTTTTCTGACATAATCTCTTCTTGTCTCACATTGCCACTTACCTGAAACATTAATTTTTATTCTCTTCAACCCTGTTGCAATATTATTTCATGCTATGACTCACCACACAGCCTGTACTGATATATTTCAAAGGCTGGCAAACCTAGATGACTTTTTTTTGAATGCAGATTTCTGGACATCAATAAAAATATTGAGAAGGTGAGTGCTTTGCCATGAATCTATATTTTAAATAAGTGCCCTGGATAATTCTCATGCACATTAAAGTTGGAGGACCATGCCCTGAACTCCCTCCAAACTCAAAAGCACATTTTACCTTAAAGCTCTTGCTGTTTCTGTTCACACTGTATATGATGCCCTCATACCCTAAGCCTAGAAAAAAATGTTTGTCTTTTAAACTTAGCTAAAATATTACCCCTAATGATGATTTCTGATATATTTACTCCTTCCCCTTTCCTCTCCCCCAGGCTGAATGGTACACTCCATTCTTTGGGCTTTTGTTACATTTCATTCATTTTTTCATTTATCCATCCATTCATCCATGAAAATTTATCAGATTGCATTATGGTTGTTATTTTTGGTGGTGGTGGTGGTGGTGGTGGTGGTGTGTGTGTGCGAGAGAGAGAGCGAGGGAAATAGGAGAAAAGTTATTACATTTGAAATATGTGTAATCTTTCCCTCTCTCTTTTGGCATCTAAGGCTCTAAGAAGGGCTTTGGTTTTGACATCAGTGATTATTAGCCTCTGATTTGTGAAAGAGAACTGGAATAATGGGAAAAAAGTGAGTAAGTTAGTTGATCTACATTTTAAAAGAGCTAAGGTAGAGAGACGGGAGCGGAGAGAGGTTAGTTGCTGAGAAACTTGAAGTTGAACACAGTGGAGAGGGGTAAGGAAACATGTTTTATGCACATGCAGTGGCATGTAGAGGTACTCAGATCTTTTTCTGTAGGAGATATTGCAATGACAGTGTGAACTCTTAGATGGCAGGAAATTTGTTCTATTTTTCTGTTTCCCATTAGTGCTTTTCATGGTTGTTGCTGAACAATAAGTGATAACAAAAAAATGTAAATCTATAGTGACAGAGCACTAAAAATATCCCAGGTTCTCCCATTCTGTGATGTAGCTTTAAAGTTGGTATTCTTTAAATTCTTTAAACTACAGTTCTTTTGTTTCAGTATTTATGCTGTAGAAATCAGTTTATTTAAAGGGTTTATGTTCAGAATATTTATTGCAACATCATTTGTAGAGGAAGCAATTAGTAAATCCATTAATAGAACAGTCCTAAAAGTATGATTCACATGTTGTGAAATATTATATTATACTGCCTTTAAAAAGAATGAGTCAAATTAATAAGCATTTACCTGGAGGTCAATATATGTAATTGTGTTTGATAAAATAAGTGAGAAACCCTGGCTGGTGTGGCTAAGTGGATTGAGCGCTGGCCTGTGAACCAAATGGTTGCCAGTTCGATTCCCAGTCAGGGCACATGCCTGGGTTGCAGGTACAGGTCCCCAGTAGGGGTCATGGGAGAGGCAACCATACAGTGATGCTTCTCTCCCTCTCTCCCTCCCTTTCTCTCTGTCTAAAAACAAATAAATAAAATCTTTTTAAAAATTAAGTGAGAAAAATGAATTTTATTCTTAGTGTTTGCTAAAAATTTTAAATGGAAGTTATTTTCATTCTTTTAATCAACATATGGAAATTTATTCAATAAGATTTCAAAGTAATGCACAGAGTATAATACTATCTTTGTAAAAATAAAAATTGAAAGTAGAGCTTGTGTTTGTGTGCATGTGTGTGATTTGTATGAGCATAAAGTATAGTTGTATGCCACTGAATTGTTAAAATTGATTGTTTCTGAAGTAATTTGAGGTGTGAAGGGGAGAGAAGAGGAGAGAGTGAAGGAAAGCAGTGGTATTCTAGAAGAATCATAGGCATATCCCTTGTCCACAATGCACACATGAGTAATTCTTAAAAATAATTCATATTTTCAATTATTTCCTATAGATTGACCATATGAAGCACTGTTGCTTCTAAAACCAAACTCCACTTTTGGATTTATATATAACCTTAAAAGAAAATGCACTTTATTCATGTGTTCTTTGCTTAGGAATGGCTCATGGATACAGTGGATTTAAAGTCTATGTAACATAAAAGTCAAGCCTTCAGGGAGAAGCTTTAGCCAATTTCAAAGATTTTGAGGTGGAACTCCCAAATCCTTAATCTTTACTTAAATAAGATCAGGGGACTTTTCACTATATTTTGGGTCAAAACCAAGAATCAGGACACAGCTCTGACTTCGGTGCTCTGTTTCATTTATTCTCTGGTGATAAAATAGGTCCAGAAAAATCTCTGAAGCCATCATTTGGGAATATATATGTATGTGCATGTGTGTGTACGTGTGTGTGTACATACACACACACACTATAATAAAGGGTCCAGCAGAAAGGTTTGCTTGAGTGCGATGCGTAGGGTGTATGAATGTCATGCACAAGATGGACAGCAATTTGAACATTTCACCTAAAATGTCATATGGTATCCTTGAGTGTGATATTGTTAAGTTACAGAACTACATACTTATGATTTTGTAATAAACAAGGAGCGTTATTTGTGCCTGACCCTGTATATTTAATTTACCCCATTTCTCAGACTTACTCTGAAAAAAAAAAAAGTTGGTATAATTCTGCTTTCCACTGATGATTCTTATTTTTTTACCTGAGTACATTGCCAGTAGGACTTTGATCTGTGGGTTTTTTCCCCCTTAAAATTCTTTTGTTAGCATATTCTTTCATATCTCTACTATTTACAAGGTTCTGGATCTGCACTTGTGGATTTGTATAATGGGTGTAGGGAACCCCAATACATCCACATTGTCTGGGGACAGAATTGGTGCAGATGTGAGGGCATCAAACAACTTCAAATCTTCAAAATAACATTTGCTTCGTTGGCATAGTCTTTCCACACAATGCTATAGGTCCAGATTACATTGTTATAGACTTGACTGTGGAGTCAACTTGCCCGATACCCTTCTCATTCTTATTCTTGACATACACCCTGACTTTTTAATATATTTTTTATGTTTTCACATTAGAAATTATTATTTTATTATTATTATTAAATTATTTTATTGTTGTTCAATTACAGTTGTCTTCATTTTGTCCCCACCACTCCTCAACCCCAGCCAAACCCACCTCCCTCCCTTGCTTCCACCCTCCCCCTTGGTTTTGCCCATGTGTCCTTCACAGTAGTTCCTGAAAACCCTTCCCCCCATTATCCCTTCTCACATGCCCTCTGGTTACTGTCAGATTGTTCTTAATTTCAATGTCTCTGGTTATATTTTGCTTGCTTTTTTTTTTTGTTGTTGTTGATTATGTTCCAGTTAAAGGTGAAATCATATGGTATTTTTTCCTCAACTCCTGGCATACTTTGCTAGCATAATACTTTCCAGTTCCATCCATGCTGTTGCAAAGGGTAGGAGCTCCTTCTTCCTTTCTGCTGCACAGAATTCCATTATGTAAATGTACCATAGTTTTTTGATCCACTCGTTTACTGATGGACACTTAGGTTGCTTCCAGCACTTGCATATCTGCTACCACCCTTGGACTTCACATTTCCATAGTGGCTTTATTTTCTGCTTTTCCAAGCAAGGCCAGTTACTCCAGAGATGTAATATGTTTGATATATGAAGTACAGGTCTACTTGACTTAAATGGAGGCATCTGCTTCACATAATCTTCATTTCTTAGTCAAAATTCTGAGCTATTTTCCAAGCAAACATCATACTACTTACTTGATATTAATAGCATTATAATCATATTATTGGTAATACAAAGTGAAGCTTGGTAATCTAATCTAATCTCATCTAATCTCATTTTATCTCATCTCATCTCATCTCATCTAATTGTAGCCAGCATTTTAAACCCCTAAGGAGAGAAGCCACCTTTGTCATGCAGGCTTCAGATGAGGCACTATATTTCAGTGCGTTCCATATATCATGTGCATCTGTATAACTCTAATATTCACATTTCACCCATGAAGCTCAGGGATGTTAAATAACTCAACTCATCAAGGACAAAATTGGAAAAAACATCAAGATCAAGATTTGGGCATTCTCTCTCCAAACTGTATTCTCTTAAGTGCTACACTCTTCTGCTTCCTTCAAGGTCACAGGCACCTGCTGTATCTTATACCTAATTCTCAAAGAAACTTTAAAGGGCAGATAGTATTATGTTTTATAGTGTTTATCTCAACCAGTAACATGTATATTTGAAGACTTCTCTGGAAATGACAAGTAGTGTTTGTATTTAGAGATGAACTCAATAGACAGTGATTGTCTTTTACTTTGTTTTATTTTCTGTTGGTTATTAATTAACCAAAGTATAGTAGGTTCCCATTAAAATACAGCATTTTTTCCATGTTAAATATATATAAAAAGAATTCAATCTTATTTTTTTGTCATTTTTTCCTATTTTCTTAAAAAATCCGTGTGCATGAGTCAGACAATTTTTCCCCTCTAAGTATAACAAGACAGGAACAAGTGTAACAAGACAGGAAATTCTATCATACAACTTACTTAAATATTTTATTTTTATTAATTTTAGAGAGAGGAGGAGGGAGAGAAACATGGATGTGTGAGAGAAACATGGATCGGTTACCTCTTGCATGCTTGCAACTGGGTACCTTGTCCACAACCCAGGCATGTACCCTGACTGGGAATCAAAGCAGAGATCTTTTGGTTTGTGGGACAATGTGGGACATTGTCCCACATTGGGGAACAAGTCCACCTAATGGGACAAGTCCACTAAGCCATACCAGTCAAGGCAACAACTTATTTAAATTATGCCCAGCAGTCTGCTAATGGGGGTATGATGCAGTTTCAAAGCTATATTAATGAGAATTTAATTATAACTTTCTAGCCTCACAATTAGTGACAAAAACCATGTCAATTGGAATGTGAATCAATAACATACTTACCATAAAAGAGCAACTCACCAGTGTGCTAATGAATTCATCATTTAATACTCTTCTGAATTTATTAAGACAATTGGTGTTTGGGCTCATAAATATAGAAAAAAAAAAGAAAAATATTTCTTATGGAATTGAATCCTGACTTTATTCTTTACTAGCTTGGTAACGTTCACTAAGTTTCATTTTTCTCATCTGCAAAATAGGGCTGGTAATAGTTCTTACTTCAAAGGGTTGCTATGAATAATTAAATGACTTAATCCAAGTAAACAGCCTTGCACAGTGCCTGGACTATAAGTCTTGAACAAACTTATATGACTATGAAGGTGATGATGATAATGAGGATTGGGATAATTCTGCTGATGATGGAAAAAGAGGAGTAGAAATCCATCGGAGAGTAATTTGGAACATTATGGCTAACTTGTTGCAGATTAGAGTCTTGGCAAAATTCTGAAGCAGAAAATCTGTGTTCCCTCTTGCTAGCACCTCTTTTGAGCCCCTCTACCTCTAACTCATGTTGCCATGGTTATTTTTACTATAGCATGAGTTACTCCAAGGACTTGCTCCTTGAAATATCCTCACTTCAAAGAACATTCCTGAGAGGTCAGTGTTGATCCTAAAGGAAAAGTTCTAGTGGGAGAATAATAGGCACTTGGTTCTTGGAAGTTTTTTCTTGAGTTGTAGAGCAAGAATTTTCCTGATCTTTTTCAAATCATAATCCATAAAAAGGGCTTACCCTTGAAAGAGTTATAGTGTGTCCAGCTGGATTCTCCAGAGGAAAGTCCCTACATGGTCAACCATGGGTACTTGTAATCACAATCTCCTACCCAGGTGCACCTGGCCCTTGGGAGTCTGCTAGATGGGAGGGAATATGGGAAGAACCCTGGACTGATGCTCAAGTACAGGCACCATCCTTATTTCTCTGTTCCCAGAGAATTCACATTTTTCCTGGATCCAGGTATGAAAATGACTATGTGATAGTAGAAAAAATACTGGAAAGTCTCTAGGGAATGTTTTTATAGAACCACGACCTGCTACAAGTCTTCATCTTCAGTAAGCATGTATTTAACCTGGGTTGTATTTATAATTATTCTTGTTCATTCTATTATCTTACCCTTCTTTGAGAACCTCAGTTTCCTCACCTGAATGTTGGGGACAATACTCTTTTCCTACTAGAGTGTTGGAAATTTTAAGTGCGAAAAAGCATGGAAAATACTTTGTAAACTCTTGGATATACTCCAGAAGTAAAAAATCATTTTTATCATGATGATGGTGATGATAAATATGTTTTTCCAATCTAAGTGACTTTGAAAACCATAAGATAATTGCCCTGGAGAGTAGGGTGAGGCTGAAGTATAAATGCCTCATATCTGCTCACTGAGGGGCTAAGTCTTTCCCAATCACCGTCCACCCTCTAGCCTCTGCCTAATCTTTTTGGTCTCTTGGGAACCTACAATAAAGATGGACACTGCCAGTTGAAACTGATGTACCATCAAAGTTTGTGGATGTTCACTTTCACCCATTTTAGATCTCATAGAGAAGTCAAATTCTTGCTCTGTACATATTTCATATTTCTTAGATGTCTGGGGGCTGGTTTCTTGCTGATCTGATGGGCTTTTGCACAAGCTACTTCCTCTGCCTAGAATAATTTCCCTCTCTTTTTTCACCAAACCCCTTTTAGCTGGCAAATTCCTTTGGTGCCTTCCCATATCTGCTCAGATTTCATTTTGAGGGGAGGACCTCAGTGAGTAGGGGTTGCCATTAGATGAAGCCTGATGGCTGCCAGAGCACATTCTTTAATGACTTGTTTACATTTCAGCTTCTCAACCAGACCATCTGCTCAATGAGGGCATGGATCTTGTTTGTCTTGTCCATCAGTACATTCTAAATCTCTAACTGCCACATAGCAGGAACAACTCCAGCGATGTTCACAAATCACCCAGATGGTAAGTGCTTAGTGAAGGAAGTGATTGGGAAAAGTGAGGGAAGAAAGAAGGAAAGAAAGAGAATAAGCAATGAACACAAGGGGGGACCAAAAAAAATCCATAATTATCTTCTGAAGGATGGCCCCTTATAGTACAATCTCCTCCCACTAGGTGAGTTCACCTAGTGTACCAGCTGGTGTTGTTGTGAGAGGCTGTGTTTGGCTTCAGTGAACATTTTTGAAAATTCTTTCAATGGTTTGCCCATTTCATGATGGATGACTTACAAGTGCACTTGCCCACACTGCACTGAGTATTCAGCAGTTTTTGAAAAAACAAAAAAATGGTGTGACCCCCATGCCCTACCCTCCCTATTCACCAGATCTCACCCCAAGTGACTTTTTTTGTTTCCCTGGATGAAAAAAAGTCCTCAAAGGGAAATGTTTGATCAATGTGGAAGAGATGAAACAGGAAATGGAAGAAGCACTAAAAGGCATCAACATTGACAAGTTCAAAAACTGTTTTGGGCAGTGGAAAAAATGTCTTGATAGGTTGATGCAGACACTGGCCCACAGTGTCCGTGTCATTATGGATGAAATGGGACATTCACGTGGACTACTGAGTCTCATGGAGGAAAAAGGATAGCATGGCTTTTTTCTCAAGGGGAACAAAAGCCCTCGGCCTCCGCCATGACTGGTCTTTATTGTTTTTTTTCCCACATTACATTTTGGTCCTCATTTACTATGCACAGGTTCACTTTAGGGGGGTTACCTTTTACAGACAACAAAGGAGGTGATGGCACTAATCACATCACAGAAGAAGGATATTTGCAAATGAAAAGGGGAAAAGTCATCAAACTGGTTACACTCCATACTGAGGAGTCTTTAGCAAAAGCAAGACTCAAAGTGGCTAGGCACATTACAAGCTTGATTTTTCATGAGAGAACCTATCCATGGGCGTGGGTCCTGTGCATCTCTGAGTGGGAGCTGGGCTCATGCCACGTAGAACAGTCTCCTACATCTCCCCCCTTGATTTTAGTTAGGACCGCTATAGCTCCCACAAAGCTTGTTACTTGCTGGTGTCCCACACAACCCTGGGAAAATAATTTGCAAATACATCAAAGTACATAGAGCATTATTATAATCAGTAAGAAACCAGTGGTTCCAATGACCCACATTCTCAGATTGTCAAGCAATAATGATCAAATAGATAACATTCAAAGAACTCTGAGGGCCTATTTTGAGTCAGGGTCAAATACCTAAAGGGCCACAAAACTCTCAGGAAACAAACTCATTTCAGGCTTAGATCCTTATCATTTAAATTGAGGGTACTAGTGAAGTAGGTTTCATAGGATTTTATGCTTTCTCTCTTAGGCCTGATTGCCCTGGGGAGCCTTCCCTTGCCAGCACAGGGCTGTACCCACCTCTGGCATTGTTTCAGGCTTAGGTGGAGCAGGGGAAGTAAGGCAGCCAAGAGATTAGGAGACTTCTTGCAGACAGAATGAGGACTCAGGCTATGTCAAAGTCAAGGGGCAGGGGTCCATCACCCCCTTTTTCTATAGCCCCCCCCAAGTCCTTCCCTGAGGGCCTCCATATGATTGTGCCTGTCTTAGGTCAATTCTCCCTTGAGGAATCTTACCCATCATTGGCTAACCAACCAAGCATTGGGGCCAGGCAGGGTGAAGTAAAGTGGCCAGGAATTAAGCTTTTTCTCCTCAGTGGCTCAGGTCCTCATGGCAGAACAGACCCAGATGAAGCAGTTCTGTTGGGCTCTTACTCAGCCTTAGCCATGGGGGTTTACAGCTTCTGAAGTCAGGCAGGGTGGTTCCCAACATCTAATCTCCCCCCTTTTTCTATTGTAAATGCAATTGTAGCTGTTAAGCCTGTGAAACCTACTATTTGCTCTTCCCAAATGCAATCTTAAGAAAACAACCTCCATATACATCATAAAGCACAAATAAGGATTAAGACAGAAGGGCATCCAAGGTCTGCTAGGACCCAAACTTGTAAATTCAGTCCATTGAAACAGTTTTTAGGGTTCAACCACTGAACATTATGGGGCACTGAGGGGTTGTTGCCCTCTGCAGGAGGCGCTTGAGCCTCGGCCCCTTTCATTGGGGCAGGTCCCATCCTCCTCCATTGGCAGACCCAGGCCCGTGAGTGATGGTGTGGTTGTCTGTTTTCCTTCAGGTTGTTCAGAATCAGTTGGGCCATCTGGTCTGTCAGTTGATTGGTTCTCAGCTCCAGGTAGAGGAGCTTGGTGTCTGTCCTGCTCATGATAAGGCTTTGCTCAGGACCTGTAGGGATGGAAACACACACACCCTCTTCCCCAAGTTAAGAGATCTACAGGGCCCTGCCAGGAGCCATCTCCCAGCGAATCTCTATATAAAACCTGAGGATAAGATGACATTGGCTCCTTCTTCTGAAAATGTTTCTCAATTGGATTACAAAGTGATTCATCAAAATTTAGAAAATTATAGGTAAACAGGGTTAACATAATCAAATTTTAGGGGGAAGGACTCATGACTCTCCCTTTTTCTGTTTTTTAAGAAGATTTTTAAAAATATGATGAGCCTGTTTTACAATTGTCTGACCAGTTGGATTGTAAGATATTCCTGCTTTATGTTCGATATTCCAACGCTGAAGAAAAACCTGAGTAGAATGGGCAAGGTATCCAAGGCCATTATCAGTTTTAATTTGCTGAGGCCATCCTAAATGACTAAAGGCCTCAAGCCAAAGTGCTTGTATATTTTTAACAGATTCTCCTGTTAAAGCAGATGCGTGTAGGGCACCAGAGTAAGTATCAATAGAAATATGAATGTATTTGAATTTTCCAAAGGGAGCATAATGAGTGACATCTGTTTGCCAAATAATATGAGAACTTAGTCCTCAAGGATTAACTCCTATGGATGGGGGTGTCTTGCTAAGGGCTTGGCAATAAGGACATTCTTTAATAATTTGCTTAGCTTGGAAAGACAGGTCCCCTGCTGTTTCTGCAAGCTGCAATGAGTTTAAGCATGCAAGTGAACTGCCCTGTTTTTCTCAGGGCCTGGTAGCTCTTAGGTTCACAGTTTTCAAGGAAAGTGGGAAAGATGGGAGAAGGGGAGGTCCTCTGAAAAAAATATGTTTTAGACAAAAAATGGTTATGCGCCACGGGCCTTTTGTGACTCGATTGGCTAACTGTTTCCTTTGGGAGAATAGCCAGTTCTTCCCCAAGGAAATGATCAGTGTTTAAGGTACTGAGTTAAAAAGTGGTACTTAGTCCTCCATGGAGAAGTTCTCTCTGGGAGACAGTATACCTATATTTCAGTTTTACAATAAAGGTCACGGCTCTGGCATAAACAAGGAGGATTCTTAATATTTTTTTGACACATCACACCCCATCCCACTTATAGCGTGCTTTAGATTGACAAATTTATGAATACATTCACAACTTTCAGAAACAGTTTTTTCTCTATTGGCAAATACATTTACTTTTTTAAAATTGGAGTTTTGACCTGCTCTGTTTCCAAC
Organism: Anoura caudifer; assembly: GCA_004027475.1. NCBI lineage: Eukaryota > Metazoa > Chordata > Mammalia > Chiroptera > Phyllostomidae > Anoura > Anoura caudifer. The sequence goes on from PVKU01009644.1 coordinate 22,608, forward strand.
CTATGCGGGTTCACCCCTCCTTGGGCAACCTGGTGGCTCCTGCTCCCAGGAGGTCACCATTTTGATGTTGAACTTAGTGCGGACACCTGATCAGCATAGCGCACTACCGCCCAGAACTCGTGGGCTCAAGAATCCTCCTGCCTCAGCCTCCTGAGTAGCTGGGACTACAGATGTGCACCCCCGCCCCCCGCAGCTGGTCTCAACTGCGCCAGATGCGGGGAAAGTCTCCCCCCCCCCACCCCCCGGCGTGCACCAGAGAGAAAAGGAGCTGAGGGAAACCAATCTCCCCTCCATGCCGCTGAGAGAGACCCAGCCCCCACTGGACTCACTGCAAGCGTGCAGGTGCCCGAGGCTGCTGCTGTGCTGCGAGAGCTAGTGCACACCCGCACCACTGCTAAGCTCACCGGCTGGGCCCTGAGGCTTGCAGCAGCTGGTGTGAACCCCGAGAAGGGCCTAGCTAGTGCGCATTGGTCCCTTCTGTTCCACACTTCCAAATCTAAAGATCCCTTATCTGGGAGACATTCAGCAGCCCCAAAATGCTGCTGAACCTGAAACATTGCTCTTGTTCCTTAGAGTGCCCGTCCCCCTTGGTTGAGGATTTGCAGAAACCTTCAAAGAAAATTTTTAGCAAATAAAAGAACCTTTTTCTGAATTCTTCCCACCACAAGCACAGCAATTACAAAACCAGTTTCAATTTTGCTTTTTCTCCACGTGCACCTTTAAATCCTTATGCAGGTGGACGGAGGGAAAAGGCAAAACTGAAGGGGCCGCAAGAGGCAGCTTAAAAGAAAGAATTTGCTGAGATGATTGTAAACTGTCCTGTAAGTAGTTGATGTTTTTAAAGCTGATTAAAGGGAAAATCTTTGCTCTTTCTCCCAAGCCCAGACCTAGTTTGGGGTTGTGCTGCAGGAATCGGCTTGTGGGTGTTTTTAATGTGTTGCGGTGAGTGCCATTGTCGCTCTTAGTTGCTTGACCCACCTGTGATGTTGCAGCAAAAGTTTGGGAGAGGGAACAAGGCTCCTGCTTACTAAAGAAGGTATAGTTGCAAAGTGGTCTCAAGAGAAGGCGACCTAGGAAGAAAACCCTTTTCCTCTGTAATCCTGCACACCCTATGACATTCCCAAAAAGCACTCAGGGTCGTTGGCCCTCTCCTGGGCTGATGGGCACGTCCCAACCAAGTTGGTGTGTCATCCATAACAACAACAGCTTGTGGCCTCTGGGTCCCTGTCCCTGGGTGCCAGCTGGTGCAGACACCGGCCCACAGTATCCATGTCATTATGGATGAAATGGACCTTCACATGGACTACTGAGTCTGGTGCAGGAAAAAGGACAGCATGGCTTTCCTCTGAAGGGGAGCAAAAGCCCTCGGCCTCCGCCATGACCAGCCTTTATTGTTTTTTTTCCCACATTACATTTTGGTCCTCATTTACTATGCACAGGTTCACTTTAGGGGGGTTACCTTTTACAGACAACAAAGGAGGTGATGGCACTAATCACATCACAGAAGAAGGATATTTGCAAATGAAAAGGGGAAAAGTCATCAAACTGGTTATACTCCATACTGGGGAATCTTTAGCAAAAGCAAGACTCAAAGTGGCTAGGCACACTGCAAGCCTGATTTCCCACAAGAGAACTTCTCCATGGGCGTGGGTCCTGTGCATCTCTGAGTGGGAGCTTGGCCCAGGCCATGCTGAAGAGTCTCCTACAATAGGTGTATTGCATCAAATGGAGCGTAGTAGTTTGAAGGTGACTGATGTTTAAACATGCAAGAGTAAATACACAATTTTTTAATAAATAAATTCCTTTTCACAGTCCCCTTGTAAATGAATCTCTGAGAATATATTGGATGCAGTGCAAATTCCCTTTCATGATTTCCATTGTGAAGAGGAATTATGAGGATTCCCATAGAAATAATTGTTTAGCCATTACTGTTGGTTGTGGAGGAGAGTGACTCACCCAGGCTACTCAAGTGTTAAGTACAGAGCAGCTAGATCATATACACAGCATGTACAAGAGGAGCCCTCTTACAGAAATAAAAGTGGGAGGCCTGAAACAGGCCCAGTCCACACACCCTGAGCTCCAGACCATGAACACAGTGGTTTTAGGAGAAGCACTGCTGGGATTGTAGCTTGGCCACTGTCCTGTGTGCTCTCTTTGCATATCTCCTTTCTACTTCTCATTTAGCTTACTCTTCCTGTGATTCTAAGTTCATGTCCTAAGGGAAACCCTGTGATTGGCTCAGCTATAATTTTTTCAGTTTGGACACAGCTCTCAGCCCCAGGCCATATCAGGCTATGGATTGGCTGCCCATGCATCTGATGTCCCCTGCTGGTCCTGTCTCTTGTGGTCTGAATAACAAGGGTCATGAGATTCAAATTGGGCTCCCTAGACTGTTCTTTCATTGGGAGAAGTGGGAGGGCCAGTTCTTCAAGTCATGGGCATGCTAGGCTCAGAAGAGCTCTACACATCTGGTGGAAGAATAAATGATTATTTTTACCCACATTTCTTCCACTAAGGTAACACTAGTACTTTTGTCAAGAAGATGTAGCATCTTTGGGGGCTAGGGAGCAGCACTTCTGGGATCTCTGTGATGATGGGACCATTGGTAGAATCACACTGATGACGTTATCTGAAGGGTTTACCTTGGGTCCTTCAACACATGGGGCTCCACCAGCTTGTGCCACATTGTCCATCATTTGAAAAGCCTCTTCCTGAAAGGAATGATGGGAAGTGATGAGACACCTCACTTGTGAAGGAAAAAGTATTTCCCCAAATAATATACATCTCACTTTTGTTCATATATTATTAGGTTAATTCAATTCTGGCTGTTCATGTTAGAAGGCCACATTAGAAGAGTACATTAACTGTGCCCTTGTGTTTATTAATGAGGTAGAAAACAGAAAAGCATGAATGTGTGTTTTTTTGTTTGTTTCAAATTTAATATTCCTTTCCAAATTAATTTTTTTGTCCTGAATATTTACTCATGGAAGAGTCATTGGCTTGCCTGGTGTGATAGGTGCTATTTGTTTGAGAAAGGAAAGGTGAGGAATTGGTTGACAACAAGAATCACTAGGAGAAAACTGAAAGATAGCCCAGGGCTTGAAGGAGTGTGGGCTTTGAAATAGCCTCTTGCTGGATCCTGGCTCTTCTTTCTAGCTCTGGGACATTGAACAGGTTGCATGATCATTCTGATCCTCAGTTCTGCAGCCATCGGATGAAGATTGTAAGAGTCCTGTCTTTTGATTGCTCTGAGAGTTAAGTAAGATAGTGCATATAAAAACCCCAGCAGAGTGTCTGGTAACTGTAACTAAAGAAGAGTTTGTTTAAGGTGATGACAAATATAATTCAGCATTCCTAAAATTTCTAGCACAGTATAAAGTTTGCTCAATATATTATTGTTGCATCATTTTCCTATTATCTTTCCATTGGGAGAATGTTTGTTGTGAGGTTATAAAATATATACAAGTAGTATTAACATTAACACATAGAAACAAACTTTACACTAGATGCTGTACATACATTATTTTACCTAATCTCACAATTACCTTTGAAGGACAAAACAATTACCCCTTTTACAGGTGAAGAAATTGAGACCTGGAGAGGTCAAATAACTTGACTAAAGTCATACAGCTAGTATGTGATAGAACTAGGATTTGAACCCAGGCAATTTGATGCCAGACTCTTCAATCTTAATCACTTTTCCAAATTACCTCTCATTAATAGCGATCACTCATTACCTCTATGTCTTGAAGTCAAATGATTTCCTCAATGAAAACAGCAAGGGCAATATAGGTAATTTCTTCTTAAAGTCACGTCCTATCATTCGTGATTCAGATCCCTTTCTACTGTCTCATGCTGTCAGAGCACAAAACAAAATTTAAATGCTCTCATAATGACTAGGGATATACACATCTTCTCAGGAACCTTTTTACTTCTCAAAAATGCTCCCATTCCCAGAGAAAATTTTACTGAATTTGTGTATCTTTCCTAACAAAATCTTTATTCACTGATCCATTTTATAAAGAAATTCAAGTTCAAGGATGTGTTGTTAACACATGTCTATAAAGAGTTTTGTAGAATTCAGAAAGGATCTGGATATTTAGCAAGATTATGGACATGTAGATTCTTGTTGGGTGCTTGATAAATTACTTAAGTCATACAGGTTCCATTATGGATAACAAGAGGAGCAAACGAATTTTATCTGCCCAGTCAGTGTGTGTGTGTGTGTGTGTGTGTGTGTGTGTGTGTGTGTGTGTGTGAGAGAGAGAGAGAGAGAGAGAGAGAGAGAGAGAGAGAGAGAGAGAGAGGCCATTCTTCAAATTTGTTAGTTTTTAGGATCTGCATGCCAAAAAAAATGACATACCATCTCTGGCTTTAACAATAAGTGCTCATAAATCCACCTGGTCTACTATGCAACTGCCTGGCTGTACTTTCATGTCTTTAATTCATCTAATGGCTTTGCCTGCACCTGATAGTTGACAGTACACATAGGATCCTTTTTGAAGCTGATATTCAGAAAAATTGAAAAAGTATAAGGGTTAAAATGTAAGAAAGAGTGATACCAGAGAATACCTGGGGACAGACTCATGATCTGAGTGAAGAATGGAGATCTTGGAAGGTATTTAAATTAGAAAAAGTGGTGGTTTGATGAGCAGTGACTATAAATGTTATTTGGGATGTGCTGGCTTCAGAGCCACATGCCTGGGTTCAACCACAGACCTTGGATGTGTTCAAGGGCAAATCAACCTCACTAAACCTTGAGTTCCCTAGGGATTTCACCTATATCAAAGATATGTTTAAATGATAAAAATAAATTAATGACTGAAAAACCCTGGACAAATCCATTTATTTTCTTGTCTCCAACATCTTTTTTTTTTTATTTTATTTATTTATCTTTAGAGGGGAAGGGAAGGAGAGAGGGAGAGAAACATCAATGTATTGTTGCCTCTCATGCATCCCCTGCCAGGAACTGTCCTGCAACCCAGGCATGTGCCCTGACTGGGAATTGAACCACGATCTTTTGGTTTGCAGGTCCACACTCAATCCACTGAGCTACACCAGCCAGGGGGTCTCTCAACTTCTTGAACTAGAAAATGGGGATAACAGCTATAACACACAATTGTGGAATAAAGTGAGCTAACAGGTATGAAAGTTCCCAGTAGAGGGCTCAACAAATATTGACTGTTCCTGGGTCTAGAACTCTAAAACTCAAGTATCTGGAGAATCTTTCCTATAAGAGCAACACCTGATGTTACCTTTATTACTCATCTACAACTGCAGGTGTTTGAGGAAAGGGAGAAGGCATGTTTTCTCGTTTCAGAATCATTCACTGGAATTTATATAAGAAATTTTGTTGTCAGAATCATATTACAGATCCTATCTATAAAGCAGTTGAAAGCTAAGTATGATCATTACATATGTAATTGAAATTTACTTTAAAAGGCATGTGCTTCATTGGCTAAAAAAGCAAAGAATATGCATGAAATTGTTACTGCCGTTAAACTATATCTATTCTGGAGGAAAAGACTATGTTAAGCAGCAACAGTAGGTAAATTTGGAGTGTGAATGTTGTACTTTCTCTCTCCTTTTTATTGTCTTAAATTGCTTGATGCTCTTTGTTTTCTTTTTTAGTGCCTGGCTTTATTCATTACATTTTTCTCATTTGGTGACAAAGAATACTTGGGTTTGGCTGTCAGTTATGTGATCACATTACTTAGCCTCTCCGGCAGAATTGTTGTTTCTGTGAAATGAGAGAACTGTTGCAAAGCAATGGCAATAGCAAGCATTCAATACATGATTATTTCCTTTCTTTCTTTCCCCGAAAACATATTTTACCACCAATGTGTGGAAATAATGAATTAGAAAATTGACAAGTCTTTGTTTTGCCAGATATTCCTAGATGTTCCCCCCCCACACACACACACATGCACATACATCCTTTGTACTAATGGTCATAAAGAGCAGGTCTACATAAGCCAAATGAATTCAAGAGACACAGCAAAATTTGGCAGGTGTGGTTGTCAGGAAAGAATGCTTAGACTGAATTGTCAAATTCTAGATCAGTGTCCCAGGCACATTGGAGCCCCAGGCTATCTGCAGGATTTGACAAGTGACCATGAATTTTGAAGCTGTTTTCTGAAGTGAATAACATACTTCTTTATTTCAATAAAGTGTAAAGCCCCCATGAATAGTGGGAGTTCATTATAATGGCTGTAAATTGATGAACTCTTGCTATGTCAGTGCTACCTACATTGTATACACAATTTCATTCATTCCTTAAAATGGCCTTTGCTTGCCCAAAGCGACAGAGTTGATAAGTGAGTGATTAAGGCAGGATTTCAAGCTATGTCTCTCTGATCCCTTGCCTCTTCCTCACCTGCCTTGATCCAAACTTACTGATTATATTTGTGTTTTTTGATATGCTGTTTAGAGCCATTTTATGTAAAAGAAACATGATATTCATTTAAAATAAAAAATATCTAAGCAACATTTAAATAAAAATTACTCAATGTCCTTCTATGAAGGTTAATAATTTAAAAAAATACTTTCAGATATTTTATGCTTATAAAGCATCCCCCCCCCCCCAAAAAAAAAAGATATGTTGGATGCTCAGGCTGCCATAACAAAGTCCCAACAGACTGGGTGGCTTAAACAACAGAAATTTGTTGTCTCATATTTCTGGAGGCTAGAAGTCTGAGATCAAGGTGCGGACAGGTTTGGTTTCTTGTGAGAGGTAGGAGAGGAATCTGTTCCATGCCTCTCAAATCTTCTGGTGGTTTGTTGGCAATTTTTGGTGTTTGTTAGCTTATAGAATCTGCAGCACCCCAGTTTCTGCTCCTATCTTCACATGGTATTCACCCTGTGTGTATTTGTGTCCAGATTTCCCACACTTTATATGAAACCAGGTATGTTAGATTAGGGCCCATCCTACTGCAATGTAACTTCATCTTAAGTAATTATACTGATAATGACTCTATTCCCAAATAAGGTCACATTCCAGGAGTAAGGACTTGAACATATGAGTTTTGGGGGGGGATACACTTCAACCCATAACAAATAGATTCTTAGAATAAGCATTGTTTTGTCACCTGCTTTGTTCTCCTACTATGTTATGATTGCATTTCCATGCCATTAGGTAAAATAACTTTTTCTATAATTCTGATGACCTTATATTGTCACATGAAGGTCTGTCTTGGAAATTATTTAATTAATCTCTAATTTAAGTGGTTTCCAAGTATATATTACATTATTTTTAAAATCTGCAGTGAATCTCTCCTTAATGATGAATGGTTAATGTGCCCCAATTATTATTTACTTAGTTTTGAGATGTAGAATTGCTAGTTCAAAAGATTATACATTTTTATGGTGTTTGAAAAATTGCCAAACTGACCTCCAGTGAGGAGCTAGCAATATAGGCATTATCAATTAAATGTTTTTTCCATTTTCACAAATAAAAAAATGAAATCTTGATTGAATTTGTACTTTTTTTTACTTTGCAATGAGGGCAAGTTTCTCAGTAATTTCTCTGCCACCCTTTAACCCATCCACACCTGCTTGTGAAAATGCAAAGATCCTAGAGCTGGTCAATCTTTTGTTATATTTATTTGCTTTGGGAGACACTCAGTTTCCTGTCCCATTTTGGCTAGCTTTCCTTTGAAGAACCTGGGTGGCATGCCCAAGACTATCTGGCTGGTGGAGGTTGGGATTAGTGTGCAAAGCAGGGGCCAGCACACACTGTGTGAGGACACAGGAAGCAGACTGCTCTAAGAGGCAGTACTGGTGACAAGAGGTGTTGGCATGCTCGGGTAGTCATTTCTGCCTGTGAGACTGGCTGCTTTTGCTCCAGCCAATCAATGTATCTAGATAGATCCATTTTTCTTGAGAAAACATAAACAAGGATTTTAATGCTAATCTTTGGAGGTTTTGATGTTCGAAGAAATGTTTTCCATTTTTCAAACATTGTGAGGCCCATCCTTTGCAGGATAAACAAAGCACGGCTGACTTTTGCACATGGCCCCCAGTCTCCCACTTGTTCTCACAGCTCCACAGTGTCCTGGCCCTTGGGGGCTTTGTCTCTAAACTCTAACGGCCTAGCCCCATTCTTCTGGCACAGGACATTCTGAGGAGTCATGTATCTGATGGATGAACGAGAACTTTGGCGTTCCCGTTAACTGTAGCTTGGTTTTTGAAATGATGGAATAGTGAGCTCAAAGGTATGTTTTTGTCTTTTTTTCAGATTAAATAAATTGTTTCTCACTTGATATCTAAGAAACATAAAAATATAGGGACTATGACTTCTTGGGGCAAAACTTAAATGGGAACAGAGGCAGTGGCTCATATTAGCAAAATCCAGCTCTGGTTACCACACAATGCATTGAGAAAAGTTGAATTTCTCAATCAACCAGCATGACATCAAAGAACTCTGTTGATTTAGAAGTGCAATTTAATTATTTGCAGTTTAAAGAATCAATGAATTCTGGTGGGAGAGAATTCTGAATATTTATCTAGAGTAGGATGGTCAGACAGAACATTCTGCAATAATGGAAATGTTCTATATCTTCACTGTACAATGCACTAGTCATTAGGCACATGTGGTTATTGGTTACTTAAGACTGAGTAACTAAATTTTTAATTTTACTTATTTTTAATTAATTTTAATTTGAATAGCTAGTGGTTACCATGTTGGCCAACACAAGTGCAGAGAGGTAGCTTATCGATCTGCTTTGCAAGGGCAATGTGCTATAAACTTCAGCAAATGACTTAGGTAAGGAGTGATGTGGTCTTTTCTTTAAAACATTCATTTTTACATTTATTGCCAACATACCACACAGTTGGTGGCAGGGGATTTTCCAAGTCAACTTCCAGAAATGTAATGGTCACTGAATTTTCCAAACTTTACCAGTTCTTTATTTTATGCTTTTTGTTTGCTTTATGAATATCCATCTGTTTATGATTTTATACATTGAAATAAAAAGATAAAGCAAATTAATAAACTTTCTATTTGCCTCCAGTATAAAGCAAGATGACAGTTTTTAAAATTTGCACTAATTGTTAGCACAAGAATATCTCATAATAAAACTATTAACTTTTAAAGAGGATAAGCATTTTATCTGGGAAGCAAACTAAAAGCAACAGAGATTGCTCAATATTATGTGATATGGAGGAATTACAGTTTCTTTAAGGTTTAGTTATCAAGCAATCATGTTGAGATATTTATTTATTTTATGATTAGCAAGGTAGTCTGGTAATGTGTGACATGACCATATGAGCTATATCATTAGCATGCAAATGTACATTTAAGAGGAGCAAGAACATGTTAATCAGAGTAAAAAAGCAACAGTGGTACAGATGCATCATGATTGTGGTGTCAGTGTGTCAGCCTTAGAAACAACACCTGGGAACATGCAATCCCATGTGTTTCATGACCACACCAGTTAGGTCACCCATAACTAATATGCAATTTTAGAGATGGCCCAGTTGTCCTAGTGATGTGGTGCCTTAGTTTGGATTCCCTTGCAAGCAACACCTAAATCAGAGGCAGCCTCTGGGGGGAGTAATGTATTGGGAAGTAATCCCTGGGAGCACTGGGTGAAGGACCAGGGAGGTGAAGTGGAGATGGACAAGGAGGCAAAAACAATAGAAGGGTACGTTATGAAGTTGGTCATCCCTGCTAGAGATTGTTACTCAGGACCATAGAGATTCCTGAGCAGCTTCATGCCCTGTATCTCAGAACTGTCTGCCTTGGGGACAAAAGGGTGAAACAGTAACCTTTTGGCTCCCATCCCCCATTAGTGAAGAGTGTCTTCATGGAACTTAGCTCCGTCTTAGTTTGAGTTCCCCTAAAGCAGGTAGTCCCAGAACATACTAGTAAGAGGTGGAGAATGGGATGGAATGGAAGTAAGGCAAAATAGAGTACATTATTTAAAATGCTACTAGGATTGGCAATACCAGCTTAATCCCACTAGGAGACTCTAACCAGTGTAGAATACTTATTGGCTATAATTACATCACCTGGCTACTTTTATGTGCAAAGGACACTGGGAAATGTAGTTTGTAACTAGGCACGTTGCTATCTCCAACAGAACTATCACTAAGGATGAGGGAGTAAGTGGATTTTGGAGGGAGTTACCAGTCTCTGGCACAGGACATACAATAGGTTTTCTTCAAATTGTTGTTACATTCTCCACTTTGCTTTAACCAAGTTTACAAGTTTGTTTTTTTTTTTTAAAGAATCCATCTGATCCTTCCATATATCAGAGATCATTAAGTGGAAATCATTTGGTTGCAAGGAATAGTAACCCATTCAAACTGGCTTTTACTGTAAATATTTTGGTCTGCTCTTTGGGTTCAAACAAGACAATATCTGCCCCAAGTCCAGTTCTAACTTCACAGTTCAAGTGTCCAACCAGGTTATTCTGGCACAGATTCTCCAGAGAGGCAATGGCTGACTCAGCCCCACCTGTGGTATGGTTCAGGTTGGGTCCTACTGCCGTAACTGCAGGGAGGAGCAGGACTACACAGTAGACAGAGGCTCGCTAATGTTGGGGGCAGGGAGATTCTTCCAGAAAGGGCAATGGGTGGGGAGAAAATGGTTGCTATCTCTGTTTCACTGATAGTAACTTTTTCAAGTATGAGAAACTACAAAGTTTATAGGAAATCAGAGTCCCAGGCAGACGGTAATCAATGCTGAATCAAACTCCCAGGAGAGTGGTGGCAGTAGTTTCACGATAATTGAGAAACTAGCCCAAATGAGGTATCTCTGTGGGTGGTTACAGTCATTTAGATGTTGAGGATACTAATCTTCATTCTATCTCCTGTGCAGCAAGCAGGATGAGGCATTACCATGTTTTGAGTAGCATCATTGAATTCATTAATTATTAGAGATGTTTGGTATTAAAATTAGCAGCAAATGATGAAGTGTCCTTGATCACAGAATTGGGGCATGTTTTTCATGTGTGGTGCTCAAGAGTGATTTGGCTATGTTTTTGATAACTGTTCCAAGTTCCCCTGACAGTTCAGAAGAACTCTTCACAGAGGAGCTGGTGGGGGTACAAAGATGGGGAGAGGGAGAAGGAGGAAACATGACTTGCCTTCAAATGATGCCTTGCGAACTGTACTTTGGCACTTTGTTTCCAAGAGCCACTTTTAAAAATTTGCTTGTAGTCTGATTGATAAGTGTGAATTGTAGGAAATACATGACATCTAACTATCTATCTATCTATCAATCAATTATCTATCTCCATTCTAAGCTCATATAAACATGGAACTACTGACTCAAATGCTTTATTTAAAAAAGTGTAGCATGGTGTTGGCATTCACTAGTCTGGTGCAAAGCTTCAGGTATTCTTTAAATGTAAAGCAATTTTGGTGGACTCTGTTGGTCCCCTGTTTAGACCCCTTTTACAATGCCAGTGCACGGTCCTCTCCCCTCCCTCAGCTTTTGTGAATGTGGATTGTTAACAGGTCAGAGCTGTATCTTCTCCACAAAATTGCCTTTGACTGAATACAGGCCACCTCACCCAGAAACCTATGCTCTGCCCCAGGGGAGACCTCCAGCCTGTAACAGTCTAATACTAGGTACACAAGGCTCATTCCTTTGCCACAGGTGGGACTGCTGCTGGTACAATTCACACTTTAGAGCACCTGGTGGCATCAGGCTGAAGGTAGCCTCTAGGTGACACCATATCCTTGTTTAGTTTCTTTCCTCACTCTCTTCTCTGCTGTGTCCTGGAGAGTGCTACCCAACGAATCTAGAGCACCTGAATCTCTGTCTCAGGCTCTGCCTCTAGGAAACCTGATCAAAGATAGGGATGTTAATGTAGTTAGACCTTATTTTTCACAAAGCACATTGGCAAGTGGAGAGGATGCTCTTTCTGTGAAATAGTTTTATTAAATGCAGTGAAATCTTATTTATTAAAAAGAGAACTGGATTTAAAAACCCAGGCTTGAATCTTTGTTCCCCCATGTGACCTTAAACAAGTCACTTTTTGAGCCTCAGATCCTTCATTGGAAAAACAAGAAATACTAATCTTTCCTTTATCACCAATTATTAATCTGTATACATAGCCTTTATCAGACATAGCCTTTCTTTTCAGTAGTGTTACTGTGGCAAGTTGGAGAAATAAATCTGGATATTTAGATAATGTTTTGGATGAACTTTAGGTGTGAGATTGCTCAGTGTGCCCTCAGAAAGTATGAATTTTGAGCAGTTATTTAAAAATATTTATACTTAACAAAGACATATGTTTGTAAATATTGGCTAACTTAAAAGACAGCCCAAGGCATAGAGCAAAATGTAGAAAAACTCTGTTGCCAGGATTTAGCTATTTTTCAAGGCTGGATTGGTATGGAAGAAATGGGTGGAGGGCATTGTTTACCACTTCATATTTAGTTTGATGCATATACTAGCATTCATTATTTGGAGAAATTTATTTTTATACTACAATATATGAATAATTAAAATGTCCTACACTATTCCTTCACCAAAGTGAATGATTTTCTGTCTTGAGGCTGTGATGTGAATCTTCTGAAAATGACATATTGCAATTTATACAATTTTTCCAAGTATACTATAGCAGGCTTGTGCTTAAATACATATGATTTAATGAGGAGGGTTGAGCTACTTTAGAAAATTTTCTGTAGAAACTTGGCAGTAATCAACAGGTGGATGCTCATGACATTAATTCATGTCACATCTTGACACTTATGCATTTTGTGATGTTTCCATTTTGTCTTAAGCAGCCCAGGAGATTCAAGTGCTCACCTGTTGTCTAGTGAATTGATTTCACTTTAGTATTGAATATTACCACAAGCTTTACTGAAATGTATGCTCCATGAGGATGAGCTTGTCGATCAACTTCACCTCTACAATCATACTACATAGAGCAGCACCTGTTTCCTAGTAGGCACTTGAATATTTCCTAAATGCATGGATGTATGAATAAATGAATGAGTCATTTCTCTACCCGGAATGCCATTTATCTTTAACATCTCTTGTTGAATCATTTTATCCCCTGTTGAAATTTTATCCATCCTTCTAGGACCATCTCAGACTCCCAGATTATTCCTTCACTTACTTGAACTTTCATAAAAGAAATTTCTTCCCCTGTTTTGGGAGACTCATGGTTTGCCTTTCTGTCCTGGTAAGTTAGGCGGCTGTTTCCCAGCATACACTAGGCATTCCACTAGGAAACTATTCCTATTATCATTCAAACAGGTAAGTAAGAAGGAAACAAAATTGTTTGAGCATTTGCTTCATGCTAGACAATACGTGACAGACTTTATATCTCTTCCTCACTACCTGTAAAGTTGCTATTATTTTATAGATTAAGAAGCTGGGTGTTGGAAGTATCATTATGTCCAGTGCCAGGAAGATAAGTTTCCACAACTGTTGTCTGCACAAACCAGTGGAGATTGAGTCCATGGAAGAAACTTCAGGAGTCTCAAGCAGTTCCTTTTAAAGAACCCACACACAGACTTACTCAGACTCACTCCCTCTGAGCTCCAACACCAGAGTAACAGCTTGAAAGGCATAGGTGATATATAGGGAAAAACTGAAGTATCAGGCATCAAGGCAAGAGCTTGGGTACAGCTTTCTCCCAGACAGAAAGGTGGGCAGAGGCTATTGTTCTGAACCCTCACCACACAAAGCCACAGAACTGGCAGACTGGTGACATATCTGAGTTTTCATCAACCTGACTGTTTGCCCCACCCTAGACTCCTGGAGATCCCCTGAGACTCCATCCCACCCAACTTATATACCCATCCCAGCTGCTTTTCCATAAGAATGGCTGGTCTTGGCTCATGCTTCACAGCTTCCTAAATCTTCTCAAACAATCAACAGCCAGCCTCAGCCTCATGGTATGAGCCCCCATGCCCCATACCTCTTGCTAAGTGGCCCCTGGCCTGACAGTTGCAACAACCAGCCAAGATTCAGAGCTTGGCTTCATCTGGGAATCTCCAAGCCCAGCACAAATAGTAGCCATCTCAGATTGCTTTATAGCTCAGGCAGTGTGGCCCTGGGAAAAATACAGGTCAGGGCTGACCTTGGCCTGCACCACCTGACAAACCCCAGAGACTGTGTACCAGTGGACAGCTACAGACCATGTCAGAGCACTACCACCCTGCCCCCACACACCCTTCATGGAGGGTGGAGATTAGTGGTTAGTGGGCACAGCCTGTCTGCAGCTGATAGCCCTGGGTAAATCCCTCCCATTCACCTTCCAACAGTAATCAAGGTTCAACTAAAAGAGAAGGGTCTACTCAGCCCACATGAGGTGCAAACCTAGAGTACCCAGCTTGGGTGATAGGGGAGGCTGTGACCCTGGACCCTACAGAACACACCTACTACTTTAGGCCATGATACCAAAACAGTAAGTCATAGCAGCTCTACCTATTACAGAGAAACAAACACAAGGAGGTTGCCAAAGTAAGGAAACAAAGAAACATGGCCCAAATGAAAGAACAGACCAAAACTCCAGGAAAATAACTAAACAAAATGGAGATAAGCAGTCTTTCAGATTCAGAGTTCAAAGGCAGGTTATAAGGATGCTCAAGGGACTATGTGAGGACCTCAACAGCATAAGAAAGATCCAGTCATAAACAAAGGAAAAACTAATTAAAATAAAGAACAATTTACTGGGAAACAACAGTAGGGTGGATGAAGTGTAGAATCAAACCAATGATTTGGAAGAAAAGGAAGCAAAAAGCAACCAATTAGAACAAGAAGAAACAAGAATCCAAAAAAAATGAGGATGATGTAAGCAGCCTCTGAGACAACTATAAGTATTCCAACATTCACATCATAGGGGTGCCAGAAGGAGAGGAGAAAGAGCAAGAAATTGGAAATCTATTTGAGAAAATAATGAAAGAAAATTCCCCTAAATTGGTGAAGGAAATAGACATGCAGACCAGGAAACAGAGAGAGTCCCAAACAAGATAGATGCAAAGAGGCCCACTCCAAGATACATCATAATTAAAATGCCAAAGTTTAAAGATAAAGAGAGAATTTTAAAATCAGCAAGAGAAAAGCAGTTAGTTACCTACAGGAGAATTCCATTAAGACTGTCAGCTGATTTCTCAAAAGAAAATTTACAGGCTAGAGGGGATTGGCAAGAAATTTCAAAGTCATGAAAAACAGGGACCTACAAGTGAAGTTGCTCTATCCAGCAAAGATGTCATTTTGAATTGAAGGGCAGATAAAGTGCTCCCCAGATAAGAAAATGCTAAATGAGTTCACCATCACCAAACCATTACTATATGAAATGTTAAAGGGACTTAAGAAAAAGAAGATCAAAACTATGAACAATAACATGGCAAAAAATACATATGTATCAACAGTTGAATCCAAAAAATCAAACTAAGCAAATAAGAAGAACAGAGACATAATTATGGATACAGAGAACATTTTGATGATTGTCAGATGGGAGGGGACATGTGGGGGAATGGGTAAAGAGGTGAGGGGATTAAGAAGTACAAATGGGTAGTTACAGAAAAGCCATGGGATGTACAGTACAGTATAGGAAGTGGAGTAGCCAAAGAACCTAGCATGACCCATGGACATGAATAATGGTATGGAGATTGCCTGAGGGAGTGGGGGTTGCTGGGTGGAGGAGGGCAAAGGGGAAAAAATTGAGACAGTGTAACAACACAATAAAATGTAATTAAAAATGAAGAAAATAAAAATAATCTTTATTTCTAAATACAAATGCATTGGATAGCCATAATAAACTTATAAATTAACATTAAGTAAAGAATTTAATTGCAAATATGTAGTTTCAGAGGTGAAGATCATTAGTTATAAAAAAATTTGAAAGCATTAGTGTAGAAATAATGGCCTTAGAAATATTCTATTCTGTATTCTGAACTTAGGAAAAAATCTGAGAATAAAATTCTGTGAATAAGCTTGTCGCATTTACACATCACTGCTATTTTTATGGCTCCCTGTGTGCAAAGAGAGAGGTATGAGTTTACTTATCAAAAGACCTTGATCTAGATCCTGATTCTGCCACTTACTACCTGTTGAGATCCTAGGCAAACAACTTCCATGTATGAGCTTCTGTGTGTCCAAATGCAAAATAAACACATTAATACCTGCTCAGCCCATTTTCCAGATATTGGAGATCAAACAGAATATGAGTCATGTGTATGAACATGCCTAATAGCCAACAACTCATTATATGCACAGAATATGATTTATCCTATGGGGTCAGACAGATTCATGTTGAAGTATGAGATCAATTACCTCGACTGTGGAACAGTTTTAAAATTTTACCTGTAAACTAGGGATAGATATACTCGCCTCATACATGTTTTGAGATCATGAATTTTTGTTTTTATTTTTATTCATTAGTTAATTTATTGTATTTTATTGTATTTTTTCCAGTACCATTTATCCCCCTTACACCTTCCTCCCCCAGCAATCACCATGTGCATGACTCATGTTGTCCATGTGCATGAGTCCTTTTTCCTTTTTGCTAAATCCTTCTATGCTCTGACCTCACCTCCACCATAGCTATCACCCTCTCTTTATCTATGACTCTGTCCTCATTTTCCTTGTTAGTTCAGTTTGTTTATTAGATTCCACATCTGAGTGAAATCATATGGTATCTGTCCTTCTCTGAAATAAGTGACTGGCTTATTTCACTTAGCATTATGTTCTCCAGGCCCATCCATACTGTCACGAAGGTTAAAATTTTCTTCTTTTTTATAGCCAGGTAGTATCCCATTGTGTAAATGTCCCATAGTTATTTTATCCACTGATCTACAGGTGGACACTTGGGTTGCTTCCATATGTTGGTGATTGTAAATAATGTTGCAATGAACATAGGAGTGCTTATGTTCTTTTGAATTAGTGCTTTGGGTTCCTTTGCATATATTGCCAGAAGTGGGATGGCTTGGTCAAAAGGCAGTTCCAGTCTTAATTTTTTGAGGTATTTCCATACTGCTTTCCATAGTGGCTGCACTAATCTGCATTCCCACCAACAGTGCAAAAGGGTTCCCCTTTTCTCCATACCCTTACCAGCACTTGTTGTTCGACTGTTGATGATAGCCATTCTGACAGGTGTGAGATGATATCTCATTGAGGTTTTAATTTGCATTTCTGTGATGATTAGTGATGTTGAGCATCTTTTCATATGTCTATTGGCCATCTGTATGTCATCTTTGGGTAAGCATCTATTCAGGTCCTTTGCCCATTTTTTAAATTGGGTTGTTTGTTTTTTTGGTACTGAATTTTTGTAAGTTCTTTATAAATTTTGGATATTAACCCTCTATCAGATATATTGGTGAATATGTTCTCTCATTCTGTGAGTTGTGTTTTTATTTGGTTGGTGATTTTCTTTGCTGTGAAAAAAATTTTAGTTTGTTGTTGCAGTATCACTTATTTTTTTTTTTGTTTCCCTTCCCTGGGGAGATATATCTGATAATATATTGCTATGAGCAATATCTGAGATTTTGCTGCCTGTGTTTTCTTCTATGATTTTTATGGTTTCAGATCTAATATTTAAGTCTTTGATACATTTTGATTTTATTCTTGTGTATGGTGTAAGAAGGTGGTCTAGTTTCACAAATGGAAAGGAAATAAAAAGCTGGGGTAGCAGTACTTGTATCTGTTAAAATAGACTTTAAATCCAAGGCTATAATAAAAGACAAAGAAGGATACTACATAATGACGGAACAGTCAAGCAAGAGGATATAACCCCAGTAAACATTTATGCACCCAACATAGGAGTACCTAAATATGTGAAGTAAGTCTCAATGGACATAAAGGGAGAGATTGACAGAAATGTAGTCATAGTTGGGGATTTTATCACCTCATTTACTTCAATGAACAGATTTTCCAGACAGAAGATTAACAGGAGACAGCAGCCTTAAACCACACACTGACTTGATTGATAACTTCAGAGCATTTCACCCAAAAGCAGCAGAATATATATACTTTTCAAGTACACATGGAACATTTTCTAGGAGAGACCACATGTTAGGACACAAAACAAGTCTCAATCAATTTATAAAATCATATCAAGCATGTTCTCTGACAACAATGCTATGAAACTAGAAATCAATCATAAGAACACTGAAAAGCAAACACAAGGAAGCTAAATAACATGTTATTAAGCAATGAATGGGTCAACAATGAGGTCAAAGAAGAAATCAAAAGGTACCTTGAAACAAATGAAAATGAGAATGCAACATTGAAAATCTGTGGGACACTGGAAAGGCAATCCAAAGAGGGAAATTCATAGCATTTCAGGCCTATCTCAAAAAAACTAGAAAAAGCTCAAATAAACAATTTAACTTTACACTTAAAGGAACTTAAAAAAGAAAAACAAACAAAGCTCAAAGTGAGTACAAAGAAGGAAATAATAAATATCAGAGCAGAAATAAATGAAATAGAGTCTAAAAAAGAACAAAAAAGATCAATGAATCCAAGAGCTGATTCTTTGAAAAGATGAACAAAATTGACAAACCTTAACCTGACTCATCAAGAAAAAAGAGAAAGAACCCAAATGAATAAAATCAGAAATGAAAGAGGAGACATAATAACTGACACCAAAGAAATACAATGGATTTTAAGAAAATATTACAAACAACTACATACCAACAAACTGGACAATCTGGACAAAAGGAATAAATTCCTAGAAACATACAATCTTCCAAAAATAAATCAAGAAGAATCAAAAAATCTGAATAGACAGGTTACACCTAGTGAAATTGAAGCAGTAATAATAAACAAACAAACAAACAAACAAACAAAAAAACACAAACTCCCAACAAACAAAAGCCCTGTACCAAATGATTTCATAGGTGAATTTTACCAAATATTCCAAGAAGAACTAACACCTCTCATTTTCAAACTATTTCATAAAATTCAAGAGGGAGGAAGGCTCCCAAACTCATTTTATGAGGTCAGCATTGTTTTAATTAAAAAAACAGATAAAGACACTACAAAGAAAGAAAATTATAGGCCAGTATTTCTGATGAACATAGATGCTAAAATCCTTAACAAAATATTAGCAAACCAAATACAGAAATGCATCAAAAAGATCATACATCACAATCAAGTGGCATGTATTCCAGAAATGCAAGGTTGGTAAAACATTCACATATCAATAAATATGATTCACCACATAAACAAAATGAAGAATAAAAACCACATGTTCATATCAATAGATGCAGAAAAAACATTTGATAAAATCCAGCAAACATTTCTGATAAAAACACTCAGCAATGTGAGGTTATGGGGAACATACCTCAACATAATAAAATCCATGTATGACAAACCCACTGCCAGCATCACTCAATGGGCAAAATAACAAGTGTTCCCCTTAGATTGGGAACAAGACAAGGATGTCTGCTTTCACCTCTCTAATTCAACATAATACTGGATGTCCTAGGCACAGCAATCAGACGAGAGGAAATAAAAGTCATCCAAATTTGAAAGGAAGAAATAAAACTGTCATTATTTGCAGATGACATGATATTGTGTATAGAGAGCTTCAAAGATTCCACCAAGAAACTCCTAAACTAATAAATGAATTTAGCAAAGTAGCAAGATAAAAATTTAATATTCAGAAATCAGTTGTATCTCTACATGCCAATAATGAACTAACAGAAAGGAAAATTAAGAAAACAATCCTATTCACAATTGCTACAAAAAGAATAAAATACCTAGGAATAAACCTAACCAAAGATGTAAAAGACCTGTACTCATAAAATTATAAGACACTGAAGGAAGAGATTAAAGAAGATACAAATAAGTGAAAGCACATACCATGCTCATGGATAGGAAGAATTAACATCGTTAAAATGTCCATACTGCCCAAAGCAATCTATAGATTCAACGCAATTCCTATCGAGATTCTTAACACATATATCACAGAACTAAAACACATACTTCAAAAATTTACCATATTTTGCCATGTATAATGCACATTCTTTTGCCCAAATTTTTGAGGGAAAAATAAGCATGCACATTATACATGGGTAATTCTGTATCTATACGAATGTTTTTTAATTCTTTTATTTATGCTTATGCTATAAAAGTGTAACTCTAGAATGCAATAACAATATCTGTATGCAAAATAACACCTTGGAATACAATAATCAGTTTTGTTTCTAAATATAAATAAATAAATAAATCGAATTAAAAATTTAACCAAAAGATTTTTCTTTCATTTTTATTTTTATATTTATTTATTTATTTTAAAACCAAAGATTTTTTTCCTGAACATTTGGGCAAAAAATGTGAGTATGCACTATACACGGGAGAATATTATACACTGCAAAATATGGTGTATGAATCAACAAAAGGCCCTGAATAGCAACAGTGATCCTAAGAGAGAAAAACAAAAGTGGAAGAGTCATGCTGCCTAATATCAAACTGTATTAGAAGCCATAGTAATCAAAACAGCGTGGTACTGGCATAAAAACAGACACATAGTTCAATGGAACAGAATAGAGAGCGCAGAAATAAACCCACACCTCTATTCGATAGAGGCAGCAAGTGCATGCAATGGGCTAAAGATAATTTATTCAATTAATGGTGTTGGGAAAAGTAATCATAAAATTTTAAAATGCATGTAAAACACTTAGAAGGTTGACTCTCAGTAAGTATTCAGTAGAAGATAGCAGCTACAAAGACTTATAAAAAAGCACTGAATGTGGGCTTTAGTTTCTCCTGTTCCCCAGTTTTTAAAATTTATTATCACTTCACAGAAATGATTTGTTTTAAGACTCTGCCATCAATTTTTGGTGAGGTTTTAAAGAAGCTACATCATTGTTTGGTGTTTCTTTGCTCTCTCCCATAAATCAGAATTGTCCTTTCTGTGTTTTACCAAGAGAAAGCTGAATTTCCTGAAGACACTTCCTATCTCAATTTACTTTGAGAGTCAAGGGCCATTGGGTTCATGGCCCAATAGGGTCCCATGGAGTTAATGAAACCTTTCTAGTGTGCAACTCTGGGCATGAGGAGCAAATGTATATTGCTGCCAAGGGCCGTACAATTGATGCAGCATATAAACCTGTTCCAACTTAACATTGAAACAGCACATATACTCTCCAACGAGTGCTCTTGTCTTTTCTTTGCTCCTTTCTTATTCTGGGACTATTCAAAAAAGCTGTTCATCTGCAGTTAGTGACAACATTTAAATGGCAAATTTTCTCAGAAAAAGTGATAGCTGGGTTAATTTTTACATTGTGTTGAAAAAATGGCTGTTTATCAGATCCTTCTCTGTCAGTGGGTTCTCTTACAGGGAAAGCATTTGGGAACCAAGGGGAGAGAAAAAGGCATTAGGATGCCAGTCAGCTTCAAAACGGTGAGACCTTTAATCACCTTGAGACTCAGGTGATTACAAAAGGTGTGTGTGTGTGTGTGTCAGTGAGTATAAAACAAATTTTAAATTACTGGTCATCTGGATATAGTTTTTCTCTTTAAACAATATCAGAGTTGCCAAGAGCAAAGTGAAGAGCAGGCCTGAGAATTGGAATAACTTACAAGGGAATCGCTCCTCTAAATTACAGGTCATGCTACAACCTCTCATTTCTTGTTAGAAGATTTTGTCCTTCCTCCCATTTTGAATTGTATGGCTTAAAAATATCACAAATGAGAATCATGAATGACTCATGAAAAATAAACATTTTCCTTCTCTTGGAACTGGAAGTATCACAGTCTTTTTTTTTTTTTCTTTTTCTTTTTCCATAAAAACATCATGTGTATCTCACTGGAACAAAAGCAAAGGATTTATAATGAGAGTTGGCCTTTTGGGAAGTTAAATCTATATTATTTACCATATTTTCTGGACTAAAAGACACACTTTCTCTCCTAAATCAGGGAGGAAAGTGGAGGTGCATCTTATAGTTCAAATGTAGCTTACCTGGCTTGCTGGGAGGAGTAGGGGGTGGAGTGGAGTCACAGGAGGCAGGAGCAGGGTCACCGCTGCAGGAAGCCGGCGGCAGCAGGAGTGGGGTGATGCTGCGGGACCTGGGCTGGAAGGAGGGGGTGTCCCTGTGGTGCGAAGCAAGGGAGGCAGGAGCAGAGTTCCCACTGCCACATACTATAGTGCTAGGAAGGAGGGTACAGGCGGTACAGGCATGTTAGGAGAAGAAAGCCTGTGGCACCTGTATGTGCCTCCATCACATGAGTGGTGTGTCCCCTATTAACATTGACGTAGGCAAATTCCACTGCAGGGTCACCTGTCAGTGCAGCCCTGCAGCTGTTGCAAAACCACAACTCCCATCATGCTTGAACAGGTTGGGATGACGGGAGCTGTAATTTGGCAACAGCTGCAGAGCCACATAGGTTGTGCAAAACTGCTGTCCCCATACAAGAGTGTTGCATAGCCTGTGGCCCTCCAGCAGCAGATCACCCCATAACAGTGTCAGCAGCAGATCTCCCCATAACAGTGCATCATCCGCTGATGTTCTCAGCTACAGTGCCCCCATAACTATGAAGGACACAGTGCTGATAGCTCTGTCACTACTGTATTTTGTTGTAGAAAGATATGATAGTGTACTATGGTACACTATCTGTAATTGCTGAATCTACTGTAATTGTGGAAAGATGTCAAAGCAGAAAAGGATTTCATATAAAATCCCTATTAAACTGGAGGCAGTGAAGTACACCAAAGAACACAGGAACTGAGCAGTGGAGAGACACTTTGGGCCACCTCCAACTGAAAAATATGTAAACATGACTTCATATGATAATTTTATTAGCTGTTTTTTTTTTTGTGAAGTCTAGTATGGTGCTTAAAAGATTTTATATAAGTTCAGGGTTAGAGAGATCATGATTTCAGTCCTGATCCTGCCATGTTACCCTGCCTCAGTTTCTAGGTCTACATAACAGGTCCAACTTGGGAATGACAGTATGTTCTAGTTAACCTCCAAGAGCATCCCCAATGACCCTCGTTTCCTGGTAGTCATATTTGTATGCAGTCCCCTCCCATATTGCCTAGGTTAGTCTGCCCAATGGTGAGGCCTATGTGGCAGAAAATTGAAGCCTCCAACCAACAGTCAGTGAGGAAATGAGGACTGCAAACGAATGAATGAATGACCTTGAAAGTGTATTCCCTAGCCCCTGCAATAATTGTAGACCTAGATGACAGTTTGACTGCAATCTCATGAGACACCCTGAGCAAGATTCATCCTACTAAGCTCTCCCAGGTTCCTGACTTTCAGAAGTTATGTGAATGTTTGCTGTTTAAAGGGGCTAATTTTTGTGCTAACTTGCTATACAGCAGGAAAAAAGTTTATTCCTTATACTCTAAATAATTGAAAGCTTATTGAATAGTTAAGTAGTGAGTATATGAGATTTGTGTTTTAAGATTTTTTCTTACACGAAACCTATGTTTTCTGCCAGTTTTCAAACTATATTGGGATTAATAATCACCTTGAGAACTTGTTTAAAACACACACATCTAGGCCTCACCACCAGAAGAAATTCTGATATTGTAAATCAGTTGTAGGGTCTGGGATTCTTTATTTTTTAACAAGCAAACTGGGTGTTTAAGATGCAGGTCACCCGCCCACAGACCACCTTTTGTGAACCCTGCCCTTGTCAAACTTGAGCTGTTACTATCAAAGTCAGCTCCAGATTGACTTGCATATCCTACAATGACAACTCATCTGGTTGATCATGGCCTTTCTCAGTTCTAACATTGAAGTCTTCTATCCTGGGAAATCCCATAGTCCCGGACACACTGGGATGATTGGTTGTCTAGCATTTTCTCATGATAGCTGCTGCTACTGGGATGCCCTCTTCACCCCAGTTTCTGTATCTCCACCTTTCAATGTCTAACACAACATCGAAGGCCCAGATCAGATGCCATTTCTCCATCCCAAACAACTTTTCCTATTTCTCTCCATTATCCTAGGATCCTTTTTAATGCATCTTTCGTAAGAGTAATGTTTGTACTGCTTTATCCTTTGTGAATCCCTGGAGGCAAGGACTGTTATCATATTCATCTCATAGATGAATGTCAGGCTCCTTGATTTGAGGTGTCAATTCAAGTTCAGGTGCAGCTTGATGAAGTCCTGAGGAGCAAGCCTTTGGAGGAAGGAAGAAAGCATCTCTTTTTACTATGGTTTCTCAATGTGTTCCCTTTCAGTATGTTTGAATTTAAAATAATCTTGTATTCCTTATTCCTGAAATATTAAATAGGCTTCCATTGTAAGTAGGATACGGCATTGAGGCAGATGACTTCTTTTCTGACAACTGGTAGTTCCTCACTGACAGAGCAGATTGACAGGTTCCCAGGGACTTTCACTTATCCAGCCCAACCTCATCTATCATTTTTACCAGTGATGCAAAACAATATAAAATTAGTTTGTAGATGTTCATTAAAATTTTCCAATGAGTTTATTAGAATGATAAAGATCAAGTTGCAGGAAGCTCAGTATGCTTAATTATGGCTTCAAAATGCAAAGAAAGCTCTCTCTCCTTCATCTTTGAAAAGCATTACAGTACACTTCCTTTGTCCAATTTCAGGTGGATTTCATACAAATGGAAGGCCACATTTAGGAGACAGATGATTTTAATTATGGCTTTGATGTCAACTTGGTTTAGATTTGAGGAAGGTAAATTCATTCACTTGTTCTAGGAGTGTTTTCCTTTTCAACTGTCATTATTTTCACTGTCCTAAATTATAAAATTTACATTCTCCATGGTGAAGGCAAAATAACTAGAGGAAGTGTCTGGACAATAATAATCATAGTTGTCAGTATGCAGTCTGTGCTTGGCCATGTGCTAAGTGAAGCATCTCTCTCAGCAAGGCTTCTCAATATATTTCTTTCAGCATGTGTGAATTTAAAGTCATCTTGCACTTTATCCAGTGTTGTATTGTTTTACCCAACACAGTTTTTCCAATAATAAAAAAATGACATGTTATTATTGCTCCATCTTACAGATGAAGAGATAGAGACTCTGAGGTTAAGTGATTCACCAGGGTCACACACAAGTTGCATGAAAGGGCCAGTCTTCAAACCCAGGCAGTCTGACCTCCAGTTTCAAGTTTGTAACTACTGTATTATGTTCCCCACCACCCTACCACCTTCTTAAAGAAGAGGTTTCTATCAAAACCAATTTTATTCTTAAAAAAAAAAAAAAACACTTTAAAAATTGTTACTAATATATTAGCAAAATGCCAAGTTTACTTGAAGTCCTTCATCCCTTTTCTATGTTTGTTTTTCCAGAAGATGTGAACTCATATATTCACATTTTCTCATTGACTGCCATTGTCATTTTTAAAACGCTGCCTCCTCCTCTCTCCCTGCCCTTTAATGAGCGGTAGACAGTGTTACATCTTTCTTTTCCCTCCCTCATCTTCATCTCAGCCTTTCTGTCAAATAATCTTTTTTTTTAAGTTGAAAGAATTCTTGAAAAATCTTTTCTAATGCAGATAATCAGCCTTCAATTTACAAGTTTTATACATTTGGATCTTCATATATTAAGTTGTCTTAAAAGAGGTCACACATTGAGATGAAGTGAGCAGTCCTATGTGGATGAGATTCCTAGGGGGAAGCCTATTTAGGAACTTCACTCTCAAGACAAAAACATTGATTCTGGTCTAATTACAGTTGCTATTAAAGGACTAATAGAAATCTGATACCAAAGTTGAGAAGTACATAGTTCATGGTTTTTAATCACTCAAAATAAAGGAAAATAATGAATAAGGGTTTTTACCAAAGTAAAGGATTTTAAAGGACAAAGAAGAAAAGAAGATTATCTTCAATAATATTAGGAAATATTAATGAAAAGGAAGAAAGAAGGTCTTAGTGTCCATTAAATACAAAAATAGTATAACTAAATTTTTCATTTTGCTTTGGCATTTAAGAGATAAAGAGGAAACTGACTTTTCTTTTTTGAAATTATTAGAAATTTCATTTCTCATCTCATCATAGTCTGCAAGACATTCTAGGACAAAAATATCAAACATGTATCAAACATTCAATAAATATTCCCTTAAGCAAATTTTATTTACCTACACATATTTTATTTATAATGGACATATAATAAATCATATAGTTGCCATTTCCAATTCTCCTTATTCCTGGGCATAGATCCACATTTCCATCTGATATCATTTCCCTTATTGTTTGAAAGACTTTCTTTAACATTTTTTAGTGGAACATGTTAGTGTTTTCACATGTCAGTGTTGTCAGCTTCTGAAAGTGTCTTTGTGTGTGTGTGTTGGTTGTTGTCATTTTTTTCTTTTTATTGAATTTATTGGGGTGATACTGTTTAACAAAATTATACAGGTTTGAGGTGCACAATTCTACAACACATCATCTGTACCCTGTATTGTGTGCTCTCCACCCCAAGTCAATTCTCCTTCCATCACTGTTTATCCTCCACAACCTCTTCTACCTTCCCTACCCCCTCTGCCAGCAATCAGCACACTTTTTTCCATGTCCGTGTTTTTTTCTTTTCTTTTCTTTTTTTGCTCAATCTTTCTGAAAAAGTCTTTATGTTACCTTTGTTTTTGAAAGATATATTTACTGGATAAGAAATTTTATAAGTTGGTGGGTTTTTCTTCTAATATTTTAAAGATGCTACTCTACTCTCCCCTTACTTGCTTTGCTTCTAACATGAGTTTTTCTATAATTCTTATCTTCATTTCTCTTATATAATGTCTTTTCTCCCTAGCTGCATTTAATACTTTCTCTTTATCATGTGTTTTGAGCAATTTAATTGTGATCTACTTCGATGTATTTTACTTAATGTATGCTATGCTTAGGAATTCAGCAAGCCTTTTAAACCTATAGTTTTCATCAAATTTGGAAAAATTTGAACTATTGTTCTTCAAATTTCTTCCTGTTCTCTTCTGACTTCCTCTGGGGACTCCAGTTCTTATGTTAGGCCTTTTGAAGTGGGCCCACAGGTCATTTATGCTCTCTTCATTTTCAAAATTCTTTTATTCTATTCATGTTTCATTTGCATAGTTTCTATTGCTATGTCTTCAAGTGAACTTCTATATATATTTACTCTGTCATTATCCCTATTAAATATGTATGTATGTATGTATGTATGTATGTATTATGTATTTATTTCAGACATTGCAATTTTCATCCCTAAAAGTTCAATTTAGGTCTTTAAAAATTTTTTCCATGCCTGTATTCAATTTCTTTAAGGTCTGTAATGCACTTATAGCTCTTTTAATGTCCTTGTCTGCTAATTCCATGTGTCACTTCTAAATCAATGTCAATTGATTTTGTTCCTCATTGTGTTTTTTATTTTCCTGTTTGCATCCTTGGTAATCTTTGATTAGATACCAAATACTTGTGAATTTTACCTTGTTTGATGATTGATTTTTTTATGTTTCTATAAATACTATAGAGCCTTATTCTAGGAATTAATAAAGTTGCTTGGAAACAGTTTGATCATTTCAGATCTTGCTTTTAGGGCTTTTTAGGTTGGTATTTAGTTTAAAACTAATTACATCCCATTCTGAAGCCAGACCTTTCTGAGTCTTATACACAATGCTTATGAATTAAAGGTTTTCCATTTCAGCTGGTGAGCCCAGGCACGATTCCCTTCCCTGTGTGAACATCAGGTACTCTTCCTGCTAATCTTCAGGTGGTTCTCTCCTGGGCCACAGGCAGCTTCCTCACATGTATGCACTGGCCTGTGTTCTGCTAAATATTCAAGGGAAGCCCTCTGCAGATTTCCCTCCAGATCTTTCTCAGTGCTGCCCTCTTCTTTCCAGTGTCCTGTCCTACAAACCATAGGGGCTCTGGTTCACTAGACTCTTATACGCAGAGTGTATGGCGTTCTTCTGCCTGATGGCTTCTGGTTTTCTGCCTGAGATGGCATTTACATGGTAAAAGACTATTTTAAAACTGTGTTATGTGTTTCCACTCCCAGCCCTTAGGTCCGCTCTGCAAGGTGAATGTTTTCTCAAGTATAGACCCAGTGTCCAGCTGGGTTTAGGAAGATGCTCCTCCCCCATATTCTGCTTTCTACCTTCAAATTGAAAAGTAGAAAGGTTGAAAGGTAGCCCTCACCCCTCAATTGACCCTTAGAGTCTTTTTTCCCTTGGTGTAGTTGAGATGGAGGCAGTCTCATCTCATCTCTCTTCTTCTCAGTCTCTTTTATTTGGCTCTGTCACAGAAGACCTCAGCTTTGATGAGGAAGATGAACTCACTGTTTTGTGCAGTTAGGAAAAGTAAGTCGTAACCCTCCTTATAAAAAATGAATTTATTAGCTTATGTGACCAAACCCAGGGTTATAACAGGCTTCACAACCGATGTTCAACTCATAGTCATCAGAATTGATTATGTTGAACCATGTGAACTTTAAACTATTTGACACGTTAGACTTTTGAAAATGGAAACCTCATACTTCTCTCTGTCTCTCAGCTCTGCTTTCACCTGTGTTGGCTCCATTCCCAAATGTCATTCTCTGTTCACGTTGTCAAGATGGCTACGCAGCACTAGACTGTGTCTTCTCAGATGCAAGTCCAGTGGAAACAATTCTGCTCTGTCCTAAGTTCTCAGCAAACAGTTCATGCTGCCCAATTGACTCCCATGGGGTCATGTGCCCAACTCGGAGCCAATCCTGAGGCCACTGTGGAGTGCTGGCTGGCTTACGCCTGTGTTCCAGCTTTTAGAGCAAACAGTGGAGCCCTCCCTGAACCACATGACGTGAGTGTCCAGAGGTCTGGTTTCCACCAGAGAAAGCAAGAAGGGGCCCCTGGGATGTACTTAGATGATGAGAATATCTTGCTTTGAATGCCTTTAGTTAAACATGTTCAGACCAGCTTATTAGAGAGGATACTCATAAACTGTTCCCTGCATTCTCTTTCCTAGTTAGCTCAAGGCAATCCAGAATACACATAAATGTCATTTATGCAGGTGTCCTTCTTACATTCTTTCAAAAAATCAGATGTGTAAAATTGAATGTGCACAAGTGAACAGAAGCTAAGAGACAGTGGAAGTATTTTTGTTGCTGTGTTTTATTTAAAAATCTCTTTGCTTTCTTTAGGTTTTTAATTAACTTCTGCTTTTCCCCTTAACATCTTGCTATAAAAAGAAATTAGCTGTAATTGTATTTTATGAATCTCAGTTGTCAGTTTAAGGAATTTTAGCTGTGCTTTTAACAATCACTAACTGAAGGTGGAGATGACAGTGGTGAAGAATTCGCCTGATTGACTTCTCTATGGATGTACCCATTGTGGCATCCGTAGAAAGATGTGGTCTCTAAGAAAAAAATAGGTAATGTAGATAATGCAACCTGGATTTAAAGGTGTGTGTGTGTGTGTGTGTGTATACATATATCTGTACAAATATAGGCACATACATATAGGTATGCTTTGAAATATGGTCATCAAATGGTATATCCTTATCTAAAAAAACCTTCAAAGTCCAGGTTAAAGACAGTCTTCTATGCATTATTTTAAATTTAATACTTTATTTGAACATAGGAGAGACCCTTGAGTAGGAGTTGGAGGCCTGGGACTTACCCATTTGCGCAGTCAAATCCTTACAAGACTTAAAAGAAAAATTTCCTTTTTCTGGGCCTCACTTTCTTCCTCTTTGAAAGAAGAGGAGGATCTTCTTTGGGAGAAGATGGTCCTTTTCAGATCTAGAATTCCATAATTCTCTAAATTCCCCCATTGGCAATACAATAAATTCCAATGCTGTGCAAAATAGGAAATAAATGTAATAATGGATAAATCTAACAAATCTAATAATCTAATGCATCATACTAAGTAATTCAAACAATAAAGAATACATCAAAAGCACCCATATGTAGTGTTTGACATGTGGATGAAATTTCTTCTAGAATTTCCTTTGCCTATATGCGCAAAGATATATGTATATTACATAAACAAGATTGACTATACTTGCTGTTCTGTAACCCGCTGGCCAAAGGTGTCATTTGCTTTTATCAAAATTATAAATCTGTAGCCTCCTACTATTTGGGATCTAGGTGCTGCCTTACAATCTCTCTGTTTCCTTTGTCAACTGTCTTCCTCTCTTTCTCTCTCTCCCTCTCTCTCCCCTCTTCTTCAGAGGAGCTCTCTTCAAACTGGGCCACAACTGTATCTACTCTCTCCTCCCTGTCAGCAGATACACTCACTTTCTGCCTCTAGAGAAGAGAGAAGCCATTTTCTTCGACTTCCTGTGGTCAAACCTGCTAACATAACTTACCTGTGTTCATATACATCCTTCCCTTTTCCTTCTGACATGATGAAGAATGTTGCTTGTCCTGCTCATGATTGGTCCACCTGTATTCTGGATCCCTGCATCTCCCAGAGTGGCATAGCCCCATCCAGCTCAGTGGTGCAGAGCTCCCTAAAGCTCAACCCACTCCGGGGCCACTAGTTTCATCTCAGTTCTTTGAACGGATCAATCTCTTTCTTGTCTCAAACTCTTGGCTGTTGTCCCTATTCCTGGAATGTTCTTTTCTCCACTCTTCCCAAGCCTGGCTGCTTGTCATCTTTCAGCTCTTCATTTAGATATCCTTCCTTTACAAATGCTTCTCTACAGGCTCAGATGTTTCTTCACCTTGATTCTACATCAGCACCATTCTTTCTTTACTAGCACTAATAACAATAGACATTATTCAATTATTAGTTTGTTCATTGTTTGTCTCTCTCACAAATTTAGAAACTTCATAAGGGTAGAAACTGTGTTTTAATCACTAAAGTATCCTTAGGACCCAGTACCTAATAAATGGTACCAAATACTGTTACCATTTATTAAATAAAAGAATGAATGAATAAACAAATACCTTCCCAACTTAGGAAACCATTTCAGTTGAAGAAGAGTTGATTTGATATTTTATCTGGGTCAACCTTGCAAACATTTAGAGATTGAATTTTGTGATATTGCTTCAAAGTCTTCATAATTCTATTTCAGGCATTTTTGAACAGTGTGTGCTGTTGTTGTCTCATACCCAGTGAAATTGTCACACACAGATTCACATGAAAAATATGACATGAATAGACATTTTAATATGTTACATGAATGTAGTCCTTTTCCTTATTTGTGTGTTGAAAAACCAATATGGAAGAATTTTCTTTCTTTTTTTTTTTTGAAATATTTTATTTACCTATTTTCAGAGAGAGAGGGAAAGGGCAGGAGAAAGGGAAGGAAAGAAACATTGATGTGAAAGAGAAATATCAATTGGTTGCCTCTTGTAAGTGCCCTTGACAGGGGACTGAATCCGCAATCCAGGCATGTACCCTGACCAGGCATTGAACCAGAGACCTTTTGCTTTGTGGGGTGATGCCCAATCAACTGAGCCACACAGGTCAGGCATGGAAGAATTTGCTTATGAAATTGCCCTTATTTAATGGATATGATATAACACTGGAAAATTCTGTTGACTGATTAAGGATCTGCAGAGTTAAAACTTGTTGTAGTGTGTTACAAGAGTTCAGAAATATCTCATTTTTACAGACACATGAATTGGTGGTTTGGGAAAAATTACTTAATTAGGTAAGGCCATATTATTTCCATTAAAGATGGTAATTTTTAGAACTTTTATTTTCCAGTCTATTGAGATCAATAATAAAACATGGTTTTGAAAAACACATTACTCACAAATGTCCAAAAATCAGTGGCACATAATTAATTCAGTTGCTGAATAAAGAAGGGATACATAATTTACATTTTTCACAATGGCCCTGCTAGCACACAGCAATGCAACACTCATAGTTGTCGATTACTGATAGGGTGTTGTCTAACATTTAAGTTGAAGAATTACAAAATAGTTAAGTGGTTAAGTCATCTGTATCTCCTGTTAAAGCATTTTAGCTTTTACTGAAATAATTTTTATTACAGAAAGCAAATTGGCTTAATTTTTTATTTAAATATCAGCTTTTCTTTTCTAATTACCAAAATGATCATCTTTGTTAGAATTTGGAAAATACAGGGAAACAAAAAGCAGGAAATAAACATCACACATAACTATAATACCTATTGGTAAAGCTTTTTTTAGAATATACTATGTATATATATTCTATGTAATTAGAATTATGCTATAAATATTGTTTTAAAAATTTTTTCACATTATATTGTGAAAAATATTGTGAAATTTTCTATTTCATTAGAAAATTTTCTAAAAGTTTACCTGTTAATGCCATAGTACTATAACATATTGTTGTATCATAGTTTATTTAATCAACTTCTGAATACAGGGAAATTAGGTTGTATTTTCACTTTTGCTGTCTTATAAATAATGCTATAGTGAACACCTTTAGATCTACATCTCTATGCATATTTTAAAATTATTTCCTGATAGTAACTTCTTAAATTGGAGTTAATGAATCAATGGGAAGTCAACACAACTAAACTTTGTTCTTCTAAAAGGATGCAAGGTAAAATAGAAGGAAAAGAATCTCATCATACAGCCACCATATCTTTTGAAAATATTCTTGTTTCTTTTAGTATCTATTTGCAGACTAAGCTAAAGAAAGCTATAGTCAGTTTTCTAGTGGAGCACTATAATAAAGGTACACCTTATTAAAAATAAAATAAATCCATATAGAGAATATTGAGACCCAAGAATTTAGTCTATAGCTCTGTACCACTGGGCCAGGAAGGCAGGGACCAGATATAGCTCCCCATTTTGTGTCCACAGAGTTTAGGAAATCGCCTGGCACATAACAATAAGTTAGAGGACAGCTAGTGAATGACTGAGTGAGTGAATGAACCTTGTTAACTGATTGGTGTAACAGAAATTTTAGGCCCCAACAGCCCAGACCTTCCATGCATTTCAAAATCTGTGAATACTAATTTGTTTACAGACTCTCTGCATGGAAATGGTGTAACTTTGAGAGACAGATACAAATTTGAATCTCAGTTTTGTGTTGTACTCTGTGACTTATTGTTCTCAGTTCTCTGCAAAATGAGACTGCAGTATTGAAGTTCTCCTGAAACTTTTGCCACTGCAAAAAAAAAAAAAAATTGTGATTGCAAGCCAAAATCTGTTCTCTTTTTCCTCCTATGATTAAACCAATCTATTAATTTTGAAAGCCAGAAGCATTAATAGTGCTAGAAATATGTACTACAGAAAAGTCAGAGAGAACAAAGAGCATTGCTTGGATAAGCATGGTAGAAGTGGATTGGATTCTTAGCCCAGAATGACCTAATTACTTAGACTGCAATTTTGAGGCTTATACCCTCCCTTCCTAGATATTTCTTTCAAATATTAAAAAAAAAACCACTCACATATTTTGGAATTTATTTTGAGAAAATATAAATATTTTGTCACAGCATTTTTATTTTGATAAAAGATGACTGCAGGAGGCTTAGGCTATTCTGACTTTTAAATATATTAACATGCTTTCTTTTTTGTCTTAGTATAAAAGTAAAGTATATTTAATTGTAAAAAATGTAGGTCCTGGAGAAAAGTTAAAAGAGGGAAATGTGTTTTATTCTTTCCCTAATCTTGCTGTGATGAGAATTGTGAGGATCAAATATTTCTTTTAAGAATTCATTTCTATTTTTGGAATAGACTAATGTGGTTACTGTTATAAAGGTTATGAAAGTCAAGCTATATGTGGGCACAGATAAAGGAGAAATTAATTTTGAACCCCTGAAGGATTGTGCAAATCCCCTGCCAGTTTGCTAGTTCCTTAAAAATGAGGACTGTGCTTTATTTTCTCTGTGGTCTAAATAGCCAGTTTGTTGCTTAGCCCATAGTAAGTACTTCTTCTTCAACGTACTTATCTGTGTGAGTTGTCAATCTGAACACAGAGCAAACTCCCCTTGAAAAAATCAGTTGAAGGCTTCTTTGCACCCACATTAGAAAGCTCTCAGGGAACCATCTGAAATTGCCCTCGAAGGGGAAGCTACAAAGCATCATGTCAGGCTGGCTGGCAGGGAATTAACAGTTCTTAGTTCTGTGAAGGCTGAAGTTGTGGCTGTTTTCCTAGAATGTTTACAGTTTTCCTGTCACCAAGTGCGTCCACTGTTGTTACTAACTCAATTAGAGCTGTTAAAACAGTCAGTGAGGACCATGTTGCCTTGCAATGTCTCTACTTGGCCAGAATGTTAGGAAAAGGCTTCCCAATGGGGGAATAAATAGTATGAGACCCAACACTTGCTGGAGAAGTACACAGCTATTCTCTGCATGTGATGCCTAAGGTTTCATAAGATCATCCATAAATGTTTTTCCTGGGCGTACTATTTGTAAAGTACAATATAGTTGCTGGAGGTAGGAACATGTGTAGACAGAAGAAGTGTACACACACATTGGAGTGCCACATATGGACTGTGCTAGGCACTTTTCTTTCTCTAACTCATTGATTTCTCATAGGTTTTCAAGTTATGGTGTTATTTCCACTTTACAGGTGAGGAAACAGGCTCAGAGAGGTGAAGCACTCTCCTGAGGTCACATAGTTGGAAGCAGATAATAGACGGATTGAACCCGTGTCTTCTTGGTCTCAAAAGCCTGTGTGCTTAACCACTAGTCTGTATTGCCTCCACAAATACAAATTTACAGAAGAGTATTACAGAAGTTTTCAGTTAGTGTCTTTAGGTCTTGAATCCTGGCAATGATTCTTTGAGTGGGTGGCCCGTTTCCCATTTTACAAACCAAAAACTAAAGCTGCAGGAACCAAGGCACTTGCCCATGATCACTCAGCCTTTCAGTGTTAGAGCTTAGATCTGACTGGGCCCAAAGCCAAGCTCTTTTCATTCAGTCCACACATCTCCCCCACTCTTGAAATGCTCATCACTGACATGAATGCACACAGCTACAAAGAGATTTACAAGCCCTCACCTAAGGCTTACTTGCTTATTAAGAGTGATATTTTATGGAAGCGTCTACAAAGTCATGTAAAGGTCATCTGTGCCATAAGGCATTTCTCCTGCATAAATAAACTTCCCCTCAAGGGACAGGAAGAAGCTGTTCATTGGAGATTATCTAGTGAGAGCTTCCTCAGGTAGGCCCTGCAAAGATAGAAGTGGGAGATAAGACCTTAAACCCTAAAGAGGACTCTAGCAAGAATCAGGAAAGGCTCAAATAGGGGAACTATTTGAGTGCCTCAAAAGCATTGAGAGTAGCAGGGCTCCAGCTGCAGAGCGACTGTGGCATTTGTCAGGGCAGGATTTTGACATTTGTTTCTTTTGAAGCAACAACAGAGCAGTTGAATCATCAACAATGCTTTCCTTTGAGGGCGAAAGCTCAAAATTGGCTTCAGAGAAATAAGAAAGGGCCAAATGTAATATTATACACTGACCCATGTGAGCTTGGAAGTGATGGATCTTGATATGGGCTTTCAGGTGATTAACCTGGAATTGGCAATGGATGGATTATAGAATGGAAAATCAGAACAAAAGGACCAATTATGGGACTGTTATAACAGTCCATGTAAGAGGTCCTGTCCAGATGAAATGTGTGGTTCAGGTCCTGAAAGCTCAGTATAAACTCCAAAGGGAGAGAGAAAGGAACTGTATGGTATTGGGTTTGTGAATGATTAGGGTGCTCTTTGGTGCCTTGAAATCTGGATGTGTTGTGATAGAGGAAGGCTGCCATAGTGAGATCTGCTAGCCAGACAGCCACTTGAGCTAGCTATTTAGTATGGACAGAACCTGAAGCTGTGATTACCAGACACTGGGTTGCAGCTGCAGCCACCCAGAATTAGCCTGGCCAGATGGTGATAGGTGACTGGCTCTTCTCCATAGACCTCAGAAAGCACAACAAATATTACAAAGGAATACCACATGGCTTTCCATGAACACAAAAATTTTGCTTTGTGAATTTTTTATTTTCTCAAAGTATTTTTATGTCTCAGTTACATCAACTCAAGATGATAATGGTGAAGAATGCTTTGTACAAAGCAAATTTTTCTCTTTTTTTGATGAGGCCATCTGGTGAGTTGTCTGCATTTATATGCTGATATCCAAAAAGCCCTCCCAGCAGGTTAGAAGCTGAGAAGTTCTCTGCTAATACAGTATTGGTGGAAACTATTTGTAGCAGGGCAGACAGCCACTGCAAATTACAACTTAATTCTTGGGTAACAAGAGACAGGATATTAATTAGATCTTCCAGGTAATAGTAATGGCCATTTGCTTGTACCAGGAATTTTCCCACATGAATTCTAAGCATCATTAATTTGGCATATATAAGAAAGAACACTTTATTTTTATATTTATTTTGTTAATCCTCACCCAAGGATGTGTTTATTGATTTTAGAGAGAGAAAGGGAGAGAGTGAGAGAGAGAGAGAACATCGATTGGTGGCCTCTCCATATGCCCCAACTGTGAATCAAACCTGCAACCTTTTGGGGTGTGGGATGACACTCCAACTAACCGAGCAACCTGGTCAGGGCAAGAAGCTTAATTTTAATAGTTTCTTTAATAAAATAACTTGATCCCACAATCTACCTAGTGGCCAGAACATCATCTATACACTCCCAAGGAAAGGTCTGATCCAGAAATGGCTTAGTTAGTCCAGGTTTGGAATTCAGTCATACTCAGAAGCAACCTCCTCCAACTTATTCCCTCTTTCCACCCAAGGAGGTCTAATTTAGGTGTCCAACCTGTAATAGTAGGGAGTAGGTGTCCAATTCTCTCTCAGTGACTAGATATATATTAATTACTAACTATGCTATAGTACAATCATTAGTGCAAATTAGGGGAAAAATAGTCATTGGTTATGACAAGTGAGTGGAGGAGAATGGAGACATATCAAATAAACACATTATAAAAGGAAATGAGGCTTCCGGCCAAGATGGAGGCATAGGCAGACGCACTGTGTCTCTTCTCACAACCAAATTAAGAACAACAAAGATTTAGAAACAAGAAAACAACCAGATCTCAGAAAATCAAACTGTTTGGAAGTCCAACAACGATTCATCCAGACCGGTAAGAGGGGCGGAGTCGCGGCAGGAAAAAGCGGAGGTTCGGACGGGCACGCAGACAGCAGCGGCTGGCAGCCCCCAGGT
The DNA here is from genome assembly GCA_004027475.1 of Anoura caudifer. Classification (NCBI taxonomy): domain Eukaryota; kingdom Metazoa; phylum Chordata; class Mammalia; order Chiroptera; family Phyllostomidae; genus Anoura; species Anoura caudifer. Next base: position 59,507 of record PVKU01009644.1, read on the forward strand.
ACACAGGTGGTGGCTAGCAGACCCTGGACACGGGGCAGCAACTGTGCAGAACCAGTGAGGCCGCACAAGGCAGCTGGCTGACCGGGTGGTCCCACATTCACGTGCAGATAATCCAGGCAAAGGGGAAGCGGTGAAAGGAACTGGAATCTGAGAGAGAGTAAAGCAACTGCCATTATCTCCTCTCAGACCCCACCCCCACATACAGCG
>PVKU01009645.1:0-59730 GCA_004027475.1 Anoura caudifer
ATGGAATTATTTTTGCATAATTTATAGAGTGGTCAGAAATCCTTGGACTATTTTATTCTTCTCTTCATTTTTAATTTATTCAGACATTTTGCTAGCTTCAATTATTTTTTGAAGAAACCAAGGCAGAAAAAATGATATTCAGAAATCGACCTTCTTTGTAGGTAGTATTGTTAATTATATAATAGAATTTTATAAAACATTAATTTGTATTATAAGACAAAATCTAATTATCCTCACTTATTCTTGGTAAGTTTGCCTGAACTTCTGAGGCTAGTATTCTACTGAAAAATACAATAATAATCTAAAGGGGTTTTCTTTATAAGTTGCCATCTTCTTTTACCTACCTGCCTTGGGAATTCTTTCTTTGTTGTTAGTTTTTGACAATGTTAATATAATGTGCCTTGGAGAAGGCCTTTTTGTTTTTGTTTTTAATTTAAAAAAATTTATTTACTTATTTTTAGAGAGAGGGGAAGGGAGGGAGAAAGAGAAGGAGAGAAACATCAGTGTGTGGCTGCCTCCTGTACACCCCCAACTGGGGACCTGGCCCGCAACCCACGCATGTGCCCTGAGTGGGAATCCAACCAGCTATCTTTCAGTTCGCAGGCTAGCACTGAATCCACTGAGCCACACCAGCCAGAGCATCGCCTTTTTGGATTGAGATAATTAGGTGTTCTGTTAGCTTCTTGGATTTGAGGACGCAGTTCTTTTCATAGATTTGGGAGTTTCTCACTGATTGTTTGTTTGACTTGGCTATGTGCCTCCTTCTCCCTCTCTTCTCCTTTGGTATATCCATTATTCTTATATTGCTTTTTTGTAGTGAGTCAGGTAGTTTTTTTTTTTTAAGTATATTTTACTGATGATGCTATTACAGTTGTCCCAATTTTCCCCTTTCTCCCCCTCTGCCTGGTACCCCCTTTCCTCCAGCAATCACCCCCTCTCTTTAATTCATGTCAGTGGGTTGTGCATAGAGGTTCTTTGGCTTCTCCATTTCCTATACTATTCTTAACCTCCCCCTGTCTATTTTATATGCACCAATTATGCTTCTTAATCCTTGTACCTTTTCCCCCATTCCCCTCCTAGCTGATAAACCTCCAAATAATCTCTATTTCTGATTCTATTCCTGTTCTAGTTGTGTGCTTAGTTTATTTTTGTTTTTGTGTTTTAGATTCAGTCATTGATAGTTGTGAGTTTGTTGTCATTTTAATGTTTATAGTTTTGATCTTCTTTTTCTTAAATCAGGCCCTTTATCATTTCATGTAGTAATGGCTTGGTGAGGATGAACTCCTTTGCTTTACTTTGCCTGGGAAGCACTTTATCTGCCCTTCCATTCTAAATGGTAGCTTTGCTGGATAGAGTAATCTTGGATGTAGGTCATTGCTTTTCATCACTTTGAATACTTCTTGCTAGTAAGTATTCTAGCCTGCAAAGTTTCTTTTGAGAAATCAGCTGACAGTCTTATGGGAACTCCTTAGTAGGTAACTCTCTGCTTTTCTCTTGCTGCTTTTAAGATTATCTCTTTAGCCCTGGCTGGTGTGGCTCAGTGGACTGAGAGCTGGCCTGCAAACCAAAGGGTCACTGGTTCGATTCCCAGTCAGGGCACATGCCTAGGTTATGGGCCAGGTCCCCAGTGGGTCAACCACACATTGATGTTTCTCTCCTTTTCTTTCTCCCCCACCTCCCTTCTCCTCACTCTAAAAATAAATAAAAAATAACATCTTTAAAAAAGATTCTTGCCCTGGCTGGTGTAGCTCAGTGGATTGAGCATGGGCCTGTGAAGCAAAGGGTCACCAGTTTGATTCCCAGTCAGGGCACACGCCTGGGATGCAGGCCAGGTCCCCAGTGGGGGCCACGTGAGAGGCAACCACACATTGATGTTTCTCTCCCTCTCTTTTTCCCCTTCCCCTCTGTCTAAAAATAAATAAATAAAATCTTTAAAAAGAAAAGATTCTTTGTCTTTAACCTTTGACATTTTAATTATGATGTTTCTTGGTGTGGTCATCTTTGTGTCCATCTTGTTTGGGACTCTGTGAGCTTCCTGGACTTGTATATCTATTTTCTTTACCAAATTAGGGAAATTTTCTTTCCTTATTTTTTCAAATAAGTTTTCAATTTTTTGCTCTTCCTTTTCTCCTTCTAACATACCTATGATTCAGATGTTGGCTCTTTTAGAGATGTCTTAGTGTCTATACTCTCTCCTTATTTTTTTGAATTCTATTTCTTCATTCTGTTCTGGTTGAATATTTATTTCTTCTTTTTGTTCCAAATCGTTGATTTGAACCCCAGCTTCCTTCCCTTCACTATTGGTTCCCTGTAGATTTTTCTTTGTTTCACTTAGTGTAGCCTTCATTTCTTCTCTTATGCATTTGCCATACTCAGTGAGTTTTCTGAGCATCCTTATCACCAGTGATTTGAACTCTGCATCTGATAGGTTGGCTATCTCTGTTTCATTGAGTTCTTTTTCTAGAGTTTTGTTCTAGTCTTTTATTACTTTTTCGCCTCAATTTGGCAGCTTCCCTATGTTTTGTTTCTGTGTAGTAGGTATAGCTGCTTTGACTCCTTGTCTCGGTGCACCTGTTACATTGTAAGAGGTGGAGCCTTAGGTATTTGCCAGGGTGGGGCTACTGCTTTGTGGCTCTGTGTGTTAGGGAGGGGTCAGAGAGGGGGCAATGCGGCTGCCTGGCTGCTGGGGGCTTGCTTGGCACTCACCCCAATCCAATCACTTTACCCACTTCCTGTATATGACTGGTGCCCCTCTAGCTATTGCCCTGGTGGTGGTTCCCAGAGCCGGTGTGTTTGCATATGTTCTAGGATTGCGTGGGGCCCTTTATTTTTTAAAAGATTATTTATTTATTTATTTATTTATTTATTTATTTATTTATTTATTTTTAGAGAGAGGGGAAGGGAGGGAAAAAGAGAGGGAGAGAAACATCAATGTGTGGCTGCCCCCAACCAAGGACCTGGCCCACAACCCAGGCATGTGCCCCGACTAGGAATGGAACCAGCGACCCTTTGGTTCGCAGGCTGGTGCTCAGTCCCCTGAGCCACACAAGCCAGGGCCTTGCGTGCCTTTTAAACGTACTCTCCTGAGACACTGGTCATTTCTTCCGCTCTAGCCTGGGATCTCCCGCTCCCCAAGTGCCCCTCCCGATTTTCGTCTACCGCACGTGAATGTTGGACTGCGCATTCTGCTGGCTGCCAGTGCTGCTGACTCATCGCCCCCCACACTGCATCCCTTCCATCCCGGCTCCCTGTCTCCTCCCCTCCTACACGTCTGGATAAATATTTCTTCTTGAAATCTTTGGTTGTTGGACTTCCATACAGTTTGATTTCCTGGCATTTCTTGTTTTGAGGTTAGTTGTGATCCTCGTGGTTATACAAGGAGGTGACGTGTGTCTACCTATGCCGACATCTTGACCTGAAGTTGAGTCAGATCGTTCTTATAGAATTCTTTCATTTGTTTTTACTCTTGATTCTCTCTTTTTCCATCTGGCTGATTTCTAGATTTCTATATTCTGTGTCTCTTAATTCTTTCCTCCATCTGGTCTGCTCTGTTTCCTAAGTTTGCAAGTTCATTCTTCATCTCATTTATTGCATTCTGTTCCAGAATTTGGTTCTTTTTTATCATTTAAATCTCTTTAGTGAAGTACTCCTTTTATTTGTTGAGTTTATTTCTGAGTTTTCTTGTATCTTGTTTGTTTTTCAGAACTGCAATCTTAAATTCTCTGTCATTTAAATCATAGTCTCACAGGTATTTAAGTTTATTTTCTGGAGATACTTAGTTTTCTTTCTGAATTCCCTTGTTACCTTGGTTATTCATTGTGTTTGATGGATTCTTTCTCTGCCTTGGCATTTGTGGGAATGAAATATAGTGGTTTTCAAACTGTGTTCCTATGAGTCTTAGGAAAAAACATGGCTTGTAGGGGAAAGAAGATAATGGTGGATCAAAGAAGTTCTAAGTCTTTCATCCTGTTTTGGAAATTAAAAGCAATTTAATAAGAATATTGTCCTCCAAAAAGTCTTGAAGAACCAATGCTGTGTAGCACAGATTCACTTCTCTGTTTATATAGACAAACTTGTTTTTGAAAACAGTATTAGACCTGCTTATAGGGCTTTCTCCCCTGATAGTCTGTCAGTCTTTTAAGGTTGCAAACTGTTCTTTTTCATTGTATTTCCATGGGGTCTGGAATTGTATGGATTCGATAAAATAAATGCTTACTTGTGAAATGAATTTAAGGTAAAATGTAGAGAAGAACAAAGAAAAAGTAAAGCACTTTTAAGAACACATTTAGGGAAAGGGAGCAGCCAATGTATAGGAATAATTAAGAACAGTACAGACATTAAGGAAAAAGGAAATGTGTTTATGTTCCAGAAGACAGAGTGTTATGTTTGGCTTTATGCCTAGAGGTTATACTTACAGATTTTGGAGTCAGACAACAGAAGTTAGTCACGTCCAGGCTCTGCCTCTTACTAGCTTTATGGCTTCTTTAAAATCTAGTTTTCAGCCCTGGGCGGTATGAGCACTGACCTGGGAACCAAAAGGTTGCTAGTTCGATTCCTTGTTAGGGCACGTGCCTGGACTGCAGGCCAGGTCCCCAGTTGGGGGTGTACAAGAGACAACCAATCGATGTATCTCTCACACACATCCATTTTCTCTCCCTCTCTTCCTCCCTCCCCTCTCTCTAAAAAGAAATAAATAAAATCTTAAAAAAATAAAACCTAGTGTTCATATTTCTAAAATAGTGGTAATATTATTTGGTGATTAAGAGGTCACTGATGACCTTGAGAATGAGTTTTCAGGATTGTGAGATTAAAAGGTAGATTATAAATTTTAATACATTTTTAATCCTATGAAGATTGAGAAGTTTAGTAGGAAAAGCACATTGAGACACTAAAGAAAGTTTTTTATAGAAATGGAACATTTTCTTGAATCTTACTGTTTTGTATATGTGCTCATGTATATATACAGTATATATATGTTTATCCTCATCTGAGGACATGCTTATTGATTTTAGAGAGAGGGGAAGGGAGGGAGAAAGAAGGAGAGAAACATCCATGTGAGAGAGAAAATCAATCGGTTGCCTCTCAGATGCACCCTGACTGGGAACAGACTTGCAGCATATAGGTATCTGCCTGACGGGGAATCAGACCGACGAACTTTCAGTTTCCGGGATGACACTCCAACCAACTGAGCCACGCTGACCAGGGCTTACAGTTGTATTTTAAAAAATCACATTATTGGGAGTGGTCTACAAAAGTATAAAACTATTAAATCAATAGGACTTGCCTATTGAAAGCATGTTTCTTAAAATGTTTGCTGTATTTTTGTTGAAGTAAACAGAATGGTAAAGAAGTGCTTTTAAACATGTTTAGCAATTCATGTTTTTGAATATATTGTTATTTTCAGGAATGAGTCTACATCTTGATTCCAATTTTTTTCTAGAAAAATTGCCTGAATGTGAGTTATTTGTGCTATTTTTTTTTTATTATTTCTTCTGTAAGACTCTCCTGAAAAAACTACGCTGGCTGCAAAGTTATCTGCCAAGAAACAAGCATCCGTATGCAGAGATGAAAATGATGATTTTCAAATAGAGAAGAAAAGAATTCGATCCTTAGAAACTACACAGCAGGTGAATAGTTTATTGACAGTGAGATAATCCTCCGTTAGTCATAGCTGAACAAGGCTGTCAAGTATCACGCTGGTTTTCAGTGGCACTTGTACGTGTGAGAGGAACAGATGTTGATTGCCTCTTGTACGCCCCCAACTGGGGACCTGGCCCGCACCCCAGGCATGTGCCCAGACTGGGAATTGAACCGGCAAACTTTCTGTTCGTAGGCTGGCACTCAATTCACTGAGCTACACCAGCCAGGGTGGTGCTTTCTTATAAACAAGGAATTTGCTAGTAAAATATTTACTTACAGCATTTGTTAATAATATAGCTACTTTGTACTTTTTAACTCCTCTCTTGTTTTTAACTAATAATGGCATATTTTTTTGGTCAAAGTACTTTTGATATTAGTATTTATGTCATGGATATTTTTGGTATTGATAGTTTCAGTACATTTACAAGGTTTACTCTTATTGGGTTTTTAATATCAAAACATGATAAAATATGTTTATTTCTAAAAATTATTGAAAACCTAAATTATTAGATATTTTAAATGATGTACTTTTCATAGATGAATGCTGTGTTTTTTAATAGCGTTGATGTCAGTGAGATAGGGAGGCTGGGACTCTAATAGACTTAGTTACAAATAAAAATGATTATTAACTAACATGTCACTTATACGTAGTTGTATATTTTTAACTGAATACATTCAATGTGCTTGCATTCTTATGTAGTCTATTTTTTATTCTATGTATGATCTGTAACTTCCATAATTAAACTGAGGTTTTAGAAATAGGATAAACTAATTTATTTTTGGAAAGCACCAATTACAAATGAAGCATGACTCTTTAGAGATTTTTTTCCCCCAAAATGTGTACATAGAGTTGAGTGTTGTGAGGTGGGGATGAACGTACAACATTCACTCCCTGATTTCACTGGGTCTCATTTCTCTTTTGGTGGGAATGCCACCTGCCCCCACTTTATAATTTAAACAGGGTTTTGGCAAGTAGGAAAAAGCATAGACAGTTTGGAAAGAGAACTTCGTGTTATTTATGAAAGAAATTTAGTCAAATACAACTTGGATTATCAACTATCTAGGAAGTAGTAGTAATAATAATAGTAATCAGGTAATTTGTTCTATCATGTAGGAAATTATGAGTATTTACATTTAAATTTTTTATTCTGAGTCTTTTAATATAGAATGGGGTTTCCATTTTATTTGCTTTTATTAATTAGATCTGTAAGTTGGACTTTGCTATGATACATATTTGGTATTCATATAGTAGAACTATTTTGTGGGAAGATCATTTTTTGGTACTGTAGTTTTGACATATCATTAATTAAAGCTAATTTGGTTAGGATTCCGGAGGTATTACTGTGTTCTGTTTTATTTAAGTCTTGTAATGAGGTATCTATTTCTGTTTTTAAAAATTATTTGATTGTTGCCAGTTAGAAATAGTCATTTTTCTAAATGCTGAAAACACAATTATAGGTATTTTGACCTTAGAGAACAACTAGGCTGTTCAAACTTTCAATCTACTATAACTTTATTTTGGTTTTGTGTTTACAGATTAGAAAACGTCATTGTTTTGAAAAGCAAGTACAGCATTTGGATACAAAAGTTGCCTCAGGAAAGACCACAAAACTCAGCTCTTCAGTAAGAAAGATAAATTCCTTTTCTCCACAGAATGTATGTATTTATGCCATTGTTCAGTTTAAAGGAGAATGTGGAATTTGCTAAATCTGTTTTTGAAAAAAGAGGAAAAATACTGTAACACAAAGAACAGTATAAAAAAGAAGTCCTAAGTGCTGTCATGTCTCTGCTCTAAAGTCACAGGATGGGACTGGAAAGAGATCCAAACGTACTCTGCTTCTTCAAACAGGGGTGTCTGACCTACAGCCCGCGAGCTGCTTGCATCCCAGGGTGGCCATGAATGCGGCCCAACACAAAATCATAAATTTTCTTAAAACATGAGATTATTTTTTTGTCATTATATATTTACTGTGTGGCCCAAGACAACTCTTCTTCCATTCTAACCCAGACACGCCAAACGGTTGGACATACCTGTGTGAACCCCACTTCCCTAAAGTCCTTTTTGTGTCCTTAGAGCAGCACTTCTCAAGAAGTAGCAGTGGGGCCGTGTAATAGTACTGTCTGCGTTCATCCGTCCACAATTCAGCTGTCCGCTGGGCGTTCCTGGAGGGCCGGTGCGGGCAGGGAGCGGCTGCCTCCCTGCCCACCATCCCCAGACGCAGGCTGCCTTTGAGGACGCCCTGCAGGGCGTGACAGCAGAGTCGGAGTGCTCTGGGTTGGAGGGAAGGAGCTCTGGAGATTCTTGAGATATTTTTCATTGCTCTGTGAGGCTGAAAGTATTTCCATAGTGATATTAAGATGTTAATTACCTTTTTTTTACCGTCTTGACATTTGCACTGATGAGCAGACGCAGTGCTGGGTAAAGCTGTTGGTGCCGCGGCACAATCAAGGCGGTGCCATCAACCTGTGCCAGCAGTGGTTTTCTCCTCCATCATCAGTACTCAGTTTAAAAAGGCCAGTTTTACTTAAGAATATCCACGATGAAGCAGGAAAAATTACTAATTTTATCAAATCTCAGTGCTTGAGATGTTTAAATTCTGTGTCAATAAACGAGTGGTACTCACACAGCACGTTTGCACAGGAGCAGGGTGGGCGTCTTGAGGAAAAGCACTGGTAGGCCAGTTTGGGTTATGAGCTGAACTAGCCAGTTTTTTCATGGAGCATCATTTTTACTTGAAAGAGTGACTGACAGAAAATGATGGTAATTATTTATTTTTTTTGCTACAGTGATTTTATTTTTTATTACTCTTTTTCTGTTCTTTATTTCTTTTCAAATTTTTTTTAAAAAGTAATTTATAGGTTTCGGTTAAAGTTGACATACAGTATCATATCAGTTTCAGGTGTGTGACCTAGTGACTCAACATTTGTATAACTTAGGAAGTGATCACCCCGGTAAATCTAGTATCCCTCTGGCACCATACAAAGGTGGGCAAAAGTAGGTTTACAGCTGTAATACAAATAAATAATACAAGAACAAATTCTGCATTTTGTATACTCACAACTGTAAACGTACTCCCCCTTTGTATAATTACAATATTATTCATTATATTCCCTATGCTGTCCTTTACATCCCCATGGCTATTCTGTAACTACCAATTTGTACTTCTTACTCCATTTACCTTTTTTGCCATCTCCCTAACCCCCCTCCCATCTGGCAACTGTCAAAATGTTCTTTGGACCTATGAGTCTGTTTCTGGTCTGCTTGTTCATTTATTCAATTTTTTAGAGTCTGCACAGACAGTAAGTGAAATCATATGGTATTTTTATTTCTCTTCCTTATTTCACTCAGTACAATACCATCCAGTTCCATGTATCTTGTTGCAGGTGGCAAGATTTCATTTTTTTTAATGGCTGAGTCATATTCCATTGTATACGTGCACCACTTCTTCTCTATCCATTTATCTTATTCATGGACACTTGGGTTGCTTCTGTATTTTGGCTATTGTAAACAATGCTGCAATGAACCTAGGTGTGCATATGTCTTTTTCAGTTAGTGTTATATTTTTTAGATAAATACTTAAAAGTGGAATAGCTGGATTATATGAAAATTCCATTCTTAAGTTTTTGAGGAATCTCCATACTGTTTGCCATAGTAGCTGTGTACTAATTTACATTCCCACCCACAGTGGATGAGGGCTCCCTTTTCTCTGTGTCCTCTCCAATACTTGTTGTTTCTTGTCTTTCTGATGATAGCTGTTCCAGCAGGTGCAACCGCAGATTTTATTTCAGGGACTCTGGACTGGTTTTCATTTCCATAGTGTTACATATAGTGGTCCTTAACCATTGTTCCGATTTTCAAGGTTTCTGTTATCCATGGTCAATTGCATTCCAAAAATGGAAAATTCCAGAAATAAATGGTTCATGAGTTTAAATCGTGTGCTCTGCTGTGCTCCACTTGGTCCCAGCTGGGATGTGAATTTTCCCCTTGTGCCTTGTCTCCATGCTGTGTACGCTGCCCACCTGTTAGTCACTTAGCAGGTGTCACGGTTATCAGAGCAGTTATGAGTATTTTGAGGGAGAGAGGGAGAAAAAGTCCACATTCACATAACTTTTATTACAATATATTGTTCTAGCAGTTCTATTTTATTATTAGTTATTGTTTTTAATCTCTTACTGTGCCTACGTTATAAATTAAACTTTATCAGAGGTACATATGTATAGGAAAATAACAGTGTATACAGGGTTCTGTACTCTCTGTAGTTTCAGACATCAGTGGGGGTCTTGGAACCTATTTCCCTCAGATAAGGAGGACTACTGTAAAAGGAATTATGCTTGGTAATTTTTTAAAATAATCTTTTATTTATTCTTTTTTTTTTTTTTTTACAGATTTTCTTTAATTATTTTGTAGAGAGGGGAACGGAGGGAGAAAGAGAGGGAGAGAAACATCAGTGTGTGGCTGCCTCTCATGTGCCCCCTACTGGGGGCCTGGCCCACAACCCGGGCATGTGCCCTGGCTGGGAATCGAACCAACAACCCTTTGATTCGCAGGCCGGTGCTCAATCCACTGAGCCACACCAGCCAGGGTGGTAATTTTTTAAAAAAATTTATTCTTATCAAAGTTTTTAAAATTAAAGTATAGTTGACATACATTATTGTTAGTTTCAGCTGTACGACATAGTACTTCAACATTTATATACCTTATGATGTTACCACCACAATAAGTCTATAACCATCTGTCAGTGTACAAGGTTATTACCATATTCCTATGCTGTATATTGCATCCCTGTGACTTATTTTAGAACTGGAAATTTGTACCTCTTATTACTCTTCACGTATTTCACCCCTCTCCCTCTCTCCCTCCATGCCTGGTAATTTTTTATTGAGCTCCACATACAGTCATGGGTTGCTTAATGATGAAGATGTGTTCTGAGAACATCATTGGGCCATTTCATCAGTGTGTGAACATCATAAAATACACTTACCACAAACCTAGGTGTTGCAGTCTGCTACACACCTAGGCTATGTGGTATAACCTGTCACTTCCAGGCTACAAGCCTATATCACATGTTGCTGGATAAAACAGCACAAGATTAAATCAACCACAGAGAAAATGATGCAGTCAGGAGACACGACGTGGATGAGGTTTTACTGACATAACATGGCATACTGTTTTAAAGCAAACGTTTTCTATAATTAGAAAAAGTATACTCTAAAATAATGATAAAAGTATAGTATGGTAAATACACTAAACCATAACGTAATGGCTTGTCATCGTTAGCAAGTAGCATGTGCAGTACATAATTGTGTGTGCTGTGCTTTCTTATGCCTGCAGTGCAGCAGGTGTACTTACGCCTACATCACCGCAAAGATGTGGTAAAGTCATGCTTTCTGATGTTACAGTGTCACTAGGCAGTGGGAATTTTTCAGCTCCACTATAATCTTAGGGGACCACCGTTGTGTATGTAATCTGTCATTGGCTGAAATATTAGGCGGTGTGTGAATGAGTTATGAATTTTACCTTTTTGGATGCTGGGTGTTATTGTACTGTATTTCTAGAGATACTCTTGAGTTTTGTTCTGGAATGCAGTTAAGTTACTTGGAATCAGTGTGATCCTTTTGGGTCTTGTTTTTAGGATTTGTTAGGTGGGACCTGAGCAGGGTTTGTTTGAGGCTTAATAGAAGCTGGCTCCTGTTGAGTCATCTGCCTTGTGCTCCATGAATTGGGAGGTTTTTCTAGCCTCTCTGGTAGGAACAGGTACTATTCCATGCCCTGTGAGAATGCCTCATCTCTTCAGGTGGTTCTGTTGGATTGCTACTGTTTTGGATTATTTCCCCATTGGCACATGCTGTTCAGTATGCTACCAGTTACTTGAGAAGTCCCTCTGCAGATCTCTGGGGTTCATTTGTGCTGATCTCCCCACTCTGGAATTTGTCCCTGTGACTTGAGTCTTTGTGGTCTCCCTGGACTCTCAGCAATCAGTGTCTCTGGAACTCAGGGCTACTGGGCTATGTCTGGATTCCCCTCCTTATGCCATAGACTGGAAACTCTCTCAGGACGATACTCTGAGGCAGTCACAGGGCCTGTCTCATTTGCTTCCTGTCTCTCAGGGATCACTTTTCCGTACCTGATGTCCTGTATCTTAAAAACTATTGTGTTATGTGTTCTGTCTGTATTTTTGGTTTTTCAGGTAGGGGATGAGAAAACATTAACTTTGGGAACAAATTTCAAAAGTCTTTAGATGGCTTATAACATTCCTATTTACCTGTTCAGTGTTTAGGCCTTTTTAAACTTTTTGCACTCTTTTGCCCTTTCTCCTCTTCCCCACTGTTTTTTTTTTTTCTGACCCATGTCATAGTTGTGAGGTGATAACCTCATTGTGGTTTTGATTTGCATTTACATGATAAGTGATATAGAGCATCTTTTCATGTACCTATTGTCCACCTGTAGTCTTCTTTGGAAAACTGTTTATTTAGATCTTCTGTACATTTTTTTTACAGATTTCATTTATTTATTTTTAGAGGGAGGTGAAGGGAGGGAAAAGAGGGAGAGAAACATCAGTGTGTGGTTGCCCCTCACACATCCCCCACTGAGGACTTGGCCTGCAACCCATGCATGTACCCTGACAGGGAATCAAACTGGCGACCCTTTGGTTCACAGGTTGGCACTCAATCCAGTGAGCCACAAGAGCCATGGCTGTACATTTTTTAAAAGATTTTCTTTATTTATTTTTAGAGAGAAGGAAGGGAAGGGAGAAATGGAGAGAAACATCAGTATATGAGAGACATATTGATCAGTTGCCTTTCACAGGCCCCCAACTGGGGACCTGGCCTGCAACCCAGGCATGTGCCCTGACTGGGAATCGATCTGACAACCTTTCAGTTCATAGGCTGTCACTCAGACCACTGAGACATACCAGCCAGGGCTCTTCTGTAAATTTTTAATTGGATTTTTTTTTTTTTGCTATCCAGTTGTATGCATTCTTTATACAGTTTGGATATTAACCCCTTTTCAGATGTATGATTTGCAAATATCTTTTCCCATTCAATACATTGCCTATCCATTTGTTGATGGTTTCCTTTGCTATGCAGAAGCTTTTTAGTTTGGTGTAGTAGCCTTGTTCATTTTTGCTTTTGTTGCTTTTTGTGTCAGTTAAATCATCACCAAGACCTGTGCCAAGAACCTTACCAGCTATGTTTTCTTGTAGAATTTTTGTGATATTAGGTCTTATATTCTTTAATGCATTTTGAGTTAATTTTTGTGTATGTTGTGAAATAGTTGAATTTCATTCTTTTTCAAGTGGCTGTTCAGTATTCCTACCACCATTTATTGAAGAGACTGTTCTTCCCTCCTTGTACATTTCTTAATCTTTGCAGAGTGGCATATTATAAATCACAAAAAATATTTTCTGTTAATCCTGGAATAAAGAAGTAGAAGAAAAGTAAGTTTCATAAGATTTAATATTTATTGTATAGCAACTTCTTAGATTATCACCAAAACCCTTAAAGTGATTTTAAAAAATGCAGTCTGCGCTGGCTGGTGTAGCTCAGTGGGTTGAGCATGGACCTGCGAAGCAAAGGGTCGCAGGTTTGATTCCCAGTCAGGGCACATGCCTGGGTTGCAGGCCAGGTCCCTAGTGGGGGCCTGATGAGAGGCAACCACACATTGACATTTCTCTCCCTCTCTTTCACCCTCCCTTCCCCTCTCTATAAAAATAAAGAAGTAAAATATTTTAAAAAATGCAGTCTGTATGTTAGAACTTACGTTGAGAGATGATATGCCTCACATTTTATGTATTTTAATCTTGATCATCTAAAGATCTTAAATACGGTAATTTGAGGGACTTGGACAGTAACATTTCTTTTTTAGGACCTGTCCCTTCAATGGGAGGAAAAAGATGGTGGGACTGGATTTATTATACCTTATATTTCATTCATATTTAACATCTTTAATTTCTAAGGATCCTTTTCCTCTTTGGGTTCTTATAAGATGATATTAGGGAGGACAGTTTTTATTTTTTAAAAGAATGGTTATTTGGATTCATAAATAACATTTTGTTATTTTATCTCTACAAAGATATAAATGTTATATCTTTATACATTTGAAATCTGCCGTTGTATTATTTTTTGAAAAGCTTTTCTCCATAAATTAAATGACAAATTAGTTTAATGATTTTTGTTTTTCTCTAAATTTGACATTAAATTTTTTAGGTTTTCTTTTAAATTTTCTGTTTTTATTAAATTAATTTGGTTTTCAACTTGGAGAATGAAATAGTTATGTTTTTAGCTTCCTGTCATCTCCAGTCTGCTCGCTTGCTCTTAAAGTCAGAAAAGGGTGTCAGTACTTGCTCTCTTGTTTGAATTACCTGGCATTGTCCACTAGGATGGACATTTAGATTCTTTTTTTTTTGTACTGAACTTATATGTCGAAGAATTAGTCTCCATATGGTTAAAATGTAGTTAAGAAAAACATTGTTTTTTAAAATAGAACATTACCATTCTGATATTACTTTGTTCCACTATTTATAATCATTGTCTCTAGAATTTACTTGTTCTCTTCATTCTTTTTGTAAATCCTCACGAAGGTGAGATATTTTCACAGATTCATTATTGTGCTTATATTTACTTTTTATTTGTTCATTAAATAAATGCTAACACTGTCTATATATACCTTTACAAAAGTGATGACATTCTTTGATATTTTTTTTGTAGTAGTAAAGTAGTGTGTTCCTTTGGCTCAGTGTGTAGAAAAGATACGGGTCCAGCAGAGAGCGCTGTTGACCTTCAGATAAAGCGGTGTTGGGCCCAGCCGTGGGCTCTCTCCTTTTTTGCCTCACATCCTTGCCTTTTCTTTCCTTTCTGTCTCTGTCTTTCTCTTTCACACCACCTCCTTTCTCTCTCCCTCCTTCTTTTCAATATTTGGTATGTTCTCTAGGATCTTAGGAGAAAATGACCGATTTTCTCTGAAAAGTATTTTACAAGTCCTTTTCTCAGAATTTTAATTTACTTTAATTTAACATACCTGCTCAAGTAGTGATATGATGTTTACTATGTGCCAGCAACACTTCTAAGCATTGTAGAAATGTTGGTTTACCTGGTAAATACAGATTCATGTGAGTTAATGCTTTTAACTTTTTTGTGAATTTGATCATTTTCAAAATAAGACAAAACTGTGTAACTCAATTCTTATTGTAACTCTATGAGAAAGGTATCAATATTTTCCTCAGTGGCAGATGAGGAGATTAAGGCACAGAAAATTTAAGTAGCTTGTTTATGGCACAAAACGAATATGTAGAGGCAGGTTTAAAGTAAAACCCAGGCCATCAACTCTAGAATTGATCCTCTCAACCGCTTCACTATTCTGCCTCTGAATAAACTCTTACAGATGATCTTTGGGGGAAAATAGTTCGTGTTTGCACTGTTCTAGGTCATGTTGTATGCAGTACCACATAGGTAACTCATTTAAGATAGGTCCTCATATAGTTCTCAACAGCTTGTTCTTTCCATTACAAAGCTTAACAAAAGTTTGTGTGTTTATTTGTAGGCGTGACTGTTTTGTTTGCCTTCTTGCCAGGGTGACCATAAGGACAAGTATGATGTCTCTTTTGTTCACTTTTTTATAACCAGTATCTCACAGAGGACCAGTACCTAGGAGGTACTCACATGTTTGTTAAATAAATGAGGAAAAAAAATGGCCAAAGTTAAGGATGTGCATAATTGACCACTATTTCTTGTGGCTTACCAATTTTACTCAGATCCATGTACTTAATGTGGTGTGATGGTTCTACATAGAAGCAACTTAAACCAGGTTTTAAAATGTTTTTTCTTCTTCTATGGTACATTTTTGTTGTAGTTTTTATGTACTAATACACACACAGACTTCAAGGACCAACAGGTAAATTGGTGCTGAATATAAACAAAAGATTGGAAACATTTGATTTCTGTAGCTACGCGGAACAAGTTGTTAATATTGCCAATTAATTGAAGTATAATTTATTCAAGGCAGACACATTTTTGAAACCTATTACATGCCAGACACTTAACAATAACCTGTATTTCTTAAAAAGTTATTAATAATGATATGATGATAGCTTTTTGGAATATATACTTATGCCAGGTAATTTATGTTTTCTCATTTAATTTTTGTATCAACACTAGGAGGAAAATAACAGATATTCATCTCATTTTACACATAGGAAAATTGAAGCCTGAAAATACTAGATTATTTGACTGTGGTTATACTCCAGGTAAATAGTGGAACCATGATTGAGTCTAGTTCTAGAATTGAGTGAATATAGATTCATGATTATAAATGGGAGGAGAGGAGAGAAAAGAAATGGCTAGGAAAAAAATTTTTTCCTGTTGGCTTGTGAGGAAAAAACAAAGCACCATGCAAGAGAAAATAGATTTTATTATTCAATATGTCTGGCATTAAAATCCCTCCTATTAAATAGTCAGTCTGCAGTTGGAGAAAGATTAAATTATCTTCCACAATTGTGTGTATTATCTACTAAAGACTCAAAGGAAACTTAAAATTCAAATTAAAAAAATTGTTTGGAAAAACCTTTAATAATACACACCAATAAAGAGTGCAAATCAAAATATTCTCCCTCAAAATATCGCTCCCACACCTCTTTCTGCTTCCCAGAAGTAAAACAATAAAACACTTTAATGAGAATCTTTCTGGACCTTTTTGTGTAAATTTAGAATACATATTTTTCATAGTTCTGTTACAGTTAATTTTTTTTTTTTTTTTACATTTCACTCTCTTACTTGTAGAATTTATTTTACTATGTGTATGAGCCAGGCTCTTAACTGTATGCTTTTCCAAACAGGTGATCTAGTCCTACCATCAATTAAAGTGTAGTTTTTTCCTGATAGGAAGTTCTGTGATTATCATATGCCAAATATATACTTGAATTGGCTCCTGGACATTTTTTTCCTTTTTAAAGTTTTACATTTTCACAGTACGTATATAATAGGTCCGAGTTAAAGATTTCTATATGGCTCCAAACAAAAAGTAGGAGACCCCTGCATCAGTTCTGTTCTCCACCAATTTCCACTATTTGAAGTCAATAATTTTAAATCATTTTACCTGTTTATTTTGATGTTTATTTGCTTGACTAAAAATAACATGCTTAACTGCTTTTCTCTTGAAATTTTTGGTTGTAGATACCTTCTACTGCTTTCTTACTATTTTTTCTAATTTTCTCATTCCTTCTTTCCCTAACCCTTCCAATATTTGCTGTTTATATTATTGTAATTTTTTGTCAATACTGTAAAAATTTGAACCAATATTATACTGTCATATATTTTTTCCACAAATCAGTTTTTATTTTTTTCTAGTGCTAATATTTGTCTTGTCGTTTATTTAGTTTTTTATATTCTCATAACTGCTTGTATCCAAACTCTGATAGAACTTAAAGTCTGTCAATTCATTCAGATGTATTAGGTCAAACATGTTCTTTTTTTAGATTCTTGGTATTTAGGTGGAAATAATGGAAAATAATTTTTTATATTGAATTATATATTTTTATGACAATTTTTTGCATATGAAAAATCATCTGTTTCTTAGAGAAAATTTGGAAACCCTCAAAGTATAATTAAGTTATTAACATTAATTATTAATTCAACTATTTCCTCAGTATTAACCCCTGGTATTTTGCTTGCTACCTATTTTTATACACACACACTCACACACACACAATTAGTTATCTATTGCTATGTAACAAACCAACCAGTTATTTAGCTTATTATTCTGGGAGTCAGCAGTTTAGGCTGGACTCAGCTGGACATTTCTTCTGCTGATCTCAGCTGGGCCACTCATGCGTCTGTGGTCAGCTGCAGGTCAGCTGCAAGTCAGCAAGGCAGCTCTGCTACAGGGGTTGGTTGGCAATCCCCTGGGACCATGGGGTAGGTGTCATGATCTAGCGGACTAACCCTGGTATATGTATATGGTGGCCCCAGGGTTCCAGGCGCAGCATGAAAAGAAACCCCAATATACAGATAGCTCTTGAGCTCCTGTATGTGTCATGCGTGCAGATATCCCAGTCATCAAAGCAAGTGACATGGCCAAACCCGGATTCAAGGGATGGAGTTTACCTCTTGGTGAGAAGGGTTACAAAATGACCTTGCAAAGGTTTCTTTGTTTAGGGCTTGCTCTAGGGTTTATAATTTGCATCTTAAATTTATCACTGTACTTTCAAATATGAAATATATCACTGTACTTTCAAATATTTTACTTCACGTGTAATGTGTAAGAACCTACCATTATGCTTTCATTTCCATTCTCTTTTTTTGAGCAATTTTTGTTATATATTTTACTTCTCTACCTATTATGAACAACACAATATTTTGTTAATATTTTTGCTTTAAATCATCAGTTATTTTTCATAATTTTTGATTTTTTATTGAGACATTATTTTTATAGAATAGTGTAAGGATCAGCGAGATTGAAGGGAAGGTACATGAATTTCCTACCTACGCCCTGCCTCCCACATGCATAGCCACCCCCACGATCAACATGCCCCACCAGAATGGTGTATTTAGTGTAGTTGGTGAACCTGTACTGACATATTATAATCACCCAAAGTCATAGTTTATATTATGGTTCATTCCTTATGTTGTACATTTACTGGTTTTGGACAAATGTATAATACATGTATCCATCATTATTATTTCATACAGAGGATTTTCAGGGCAGTAAAAATCCTCTGTGCTCTGCCTATTCATCACGTCCTTTTCCCCCAGAACCACTGCCAATCGTGGATCTGTTTTTTAAACTGAATTTGTAGGGGTGACATTGGTTAATAAAATCATGTAGGTTTCAGGTGTATGATTCTATAACACATCCTCTGTGTACTGTATTGTGTGTTCACCACCCCAGGTCAGGTCTCCTTCCATCACTGTTTATCTACCTTTTAACCACTGATCTTTTCACTGTCTTCAGAGTTTTGCCTTTTCCAGAATTTCATATGTAGTTGGAATCATATGGTATGTAGCTTCTTTCATGTGGTAATATGCTTTTAAGGTTTCTCCATGTCTTTTCATGGCTTGATAGATCATTTCTTTTTAATGCTAAATAATATTTTATTGTTTGGATGTACCACAGTTTATCCATTCATCTACTGAAAGACATCTTGTTTGCTTCCAAGTTTCGGCAGTTGGGAACAAAGCTGCTCTAAACATCTATATACAGGTTTTTGCGTGCACATATGTTTTTAACTCCTCTAGGTAAAAAATACCAAGGAACATGACTGCTGCATCATATGATGAGTATATTTAGTTTTTTAAGAAACAGCCAGTTGTCTTCCCTAGTAGCCACTGTGGACTATTTCGTATCCCACCAGCAATAAGGGAGAGTTCCTGTCGCTCCGCGTCCTTGTTAGTATTTAGTGTTGTCAACTTTCTGGATTGTGGCCATTCTAATAGGTGTGTAGTGATATCTCGCTGTCATTTTGTTTTGCATTTCCCTGGTGACATAATGACACATTATGTTGAGCATCTTTTTATATGTTTATTTGCCATCTGTGTATCTCCTTTGGTGAGCTTTCTAATAAGCATGAAAAAGTGATGGTCTAATAAGGTCTAAAAAGATTAAAGTAGTCATTAAAAATTGGGTTGTTTTCTCTAGTTGAGTTTTAAAGAGTTCTTTGTATATTTGGATAAGTCATTTTTCAGATGTCTTTGTAAATATTTTCCCCCAGTCTGTCACTTGTCTTATTCTCTTGATAAGATCTTTTGCAGAGCAGAAAATTTCAATTATCATTGTCCAGCTTATTAGTTATATCTTTCATAGATCATGTCTTTGGTGTTGAATCTAGAGTCACACCCAAGATTATCTAGGTTTCCTTGTGTTATCTTCCAGGAGTTTCATACTTTTGTGTTTTACATTTATGTCTGTGATCCATTTTGACTTAATTTTTGTGAAGTTGTAAGGACTGTGTCTAGATTCCTTTCTTTGCATGTGGATGTCCAGTTCTTCCAGCACCATTTGTTGAAGAGACTAACTTCACTGTATGTTATTGCCTTTGCTCCTTTATTGAAGATCAGTTGACTGTATTTATGTGGGTCTATTTCTATGCTCTTTATTCTGTTCCACAAATCTCTTTGTCACTTCTTTCACCAATATCACATTGTCTTAACTTCTGTACTTTGTAGTAAGTCTTGAAGTAGGACAGCATAGTCCTCCAATTTTGTTCTCCTTCAGTACTGTTTGGCTATTCTGAGTCTTTCATCTCTTTGAATAAACTTTATAATTAGTTTGTCAATATCCACAAAATTACTTGCTGGGATTTTCACTGGGATTGCATTAAATCTATAGGTCAAGTTGGGAAGAACTGACATCTTAACAATATTGAGTCTTTCTACCCATGAACATCTCTCCATTTATTTAGTTCCTATTTGATTTCATTAATCAGAGTTTTATAGTTTTCATCATGAAAATCTTGTTAGATTTATTTATACCTATCATTTTGGGAGTACTAATATGATTGGTATTGTGTTTTTAATTACATACTCCACTTGTTCATTAGTAATGGTATATAGGAAAGTAATTGACTTTTACATATTAACCTTGTATCTTGCAACCTTGATATAATCACTTATTGGTTCCAGAAGTCCTTTTGTTGATCATTTCTAATTTTCTATGTAGACAGTCATGCCATCAGCAAACAGAGACAGTTCTATATCTTTCTTCCCAAGTCGTATACCTTATATTTCCTTTTCTTGTCTTATGGCATTAGCTGGAACTTCCAGTATGATGTTGAAGTGGAGTGGTGAGAGAGGACATCCTGGCCTTGTACCCGATCTTAGTGGGAAAACTTTAATTTTCTCGCTATGAGGCATTATGGTTGCTGTAGGCTTTTTACAGTTACTGTTTACCAAGGTGAGGAAGTTCCCCTCTATTCCTGGGTTACTGAGTTTTTATCATGAATGCATGTTGGATTTTGGCAGATGCTTCTTCTACATTTATTGATATGATCGTGTGCATTGTCTTTATTAGTCTATTGATACGATGGATTACATTAATTGATTTTCAGATGTTGAACCAGTTGTTTCAGGAACCGGATGTTTTCAGATCTTGCGCAGTTGGAATACATCCATTTGGTTTGGGCATATAATTTTTTTTTACACATTGTTGGTTTTGATATGATAATGTTTTGTGGCTTTTTGCATTTATGTTGATGGTGACTGTCAGTTTGTTCTCTGTATCTATGAGTTTGTTTCTGTTTTGCTTGTTGATTTATTTTGATGTAGGTGGGAGGCAGGATCTAACTAATTTTTCTCCAAACAGTTATTTGTGTGAATATTAATCAAGTAATTTTCCCCACTGATTTGAAATGCCACCTTTCTTAATCAGAGTGGTTTGCTTTTGAAGAAATAGAAGGCTGCTCAAAGAAAGATCAAGCAGGAAATGCAACTGCCCTTATTGAAACTCAAAAAGTTTTTAGTTAACTTCTCTCTTCTCTTTGCCTCTCTCAGTAGAATTCTCTCATTATTTTTTTGTAGACTGGTTTTCTGGATACATATCCTCTTTCATATGACCTTACCATGACATCTCCAAATAGAAGGCTTCAAGACTACAAGATGTTCTGGTTTGTTGCATGTAGTTAATTAACCGAGTTTACATGTCCCAAGTACCAGTTCCTAGGAAAGTGAATCTGATTGGTCTTGTTATGCCTGAGATTGAGTTTGGGCATGGTCATGTGTTATTAATGTAAATATTCAGCAAAGCTTTTCAGCAGAGGCTATAGATGATGAACAGTTTTCAGAATAAAGGGTTGGACACATGTCTAAAGAGGTGCCTAGACTAGTATCTTTATCGTATACACAAAAGTCTTACATATGTAAGAGTATATACCATTCTTTCCCATCTTGCTTTTCTAAAATATTTTGGTTATTCTAACTAGTAGTTTATTTTCCAGATTAAATGCAGAACCTGTGGTAATACTTTACATCTATACTGTTCTATTCAATACACTTGCCACTAGCCACATGTGACTAATTGTTTTAATTATTAACATTAAAATTCAGTTCCAGTCCTGGCTGGTGTGGCTCAGTGGATTGAGCGCCAGCCTGGTAACCAGAAGGTCGTGGATTTGATTCCCAGTCCGGGCACTTGCCTGTGCTGTGGGCCAGGTCCTCAGGTAGGGGCGTGCAAGAGGCAACCATTCCATGTATCTATCACACATCGATGTTTCTCTACCTCTCTCCCTCCCTTCCCATCTCTAAAATAAGTAAATAAAATCTAGGAAAAAAATTCAGTTCCTCCATTGCACTAATCCCATTTCAAGTGCTCAATAGCTGCATCTGGTTAGTGGCGAGTGTATTGAATGGTGTTGATACAGAACATACCATCACTGCAGAAAGCTTTATTGGGTAGTGCTTCTTTAGAGGCTTGTATATTGATATGATATCTGATTTTTTAATGCCCATGAAAGAAGCAAAAATAGTTTACATAGGTCATTTTTTGTAAAACTGTTTTGGTCAATATGTGGAAGATGATGTCAACATAGCTTTGTTTTCTCATTTTAAAAGGTTTGTGGAAGAAAGTTTGAAAATTACCAAAATACCATAAAGGAGAAAATAAATATCTCCTGCAACCCCAAGGGATAGGATTTTTAAATAGCCTTTTGAAGTATAATATAGAAGTGCACATATCATAAGTGTGCAGTTGGATTAATTTTCACCAACTAAATAATACGTATCTATTTACTGCAGTTTCTCTATTTCTGGGTTCTTTTTGATTCATGTCTTGATTGTTTGGATTTTATAATCATAGTGTTGTTCAAGAACACATATATTTATCATTGTTATCACATCAAGAGGCATATGATGCCAGTTTGTCTCACTACTGATGATGGCAAGCTTGACCACTTTATTGAAGTGCTGACTACCAGGCCTCTCCATTATAAAGGCATAATTAATAAATAATCTGTGGGGGTGATACTTAGAGACCATGTGAATATTTTGTTCTCCAGCAACTTTTCACCCAGTGATTTTGACATCCATTTAGGTAGCTTTCTGGAATCAGTTATTACAAGAGTGTTGCAAAATGGTGATTTTAAAAATTCTATCATTCCATTTTCAATTTTTAGCTGGCATTCGTCTCTGAGAAAGAGCTCTCCCCCAGCTCTCTTTCCTTTGATTCTCGCCCCCTATTTTTTTCTTATAAACACCCCAGTTATTTTTTATGAAGCTGGTCACCATACTTTGGGACTCACTGCTATGTATGTATAGTCACATCTGTGTGAAGTGCTGTTAATCCAGGAGAATGTTTTTTACTTTATAGCAGGTTGAACATTTTTATGTTTTTGACTTAAACTGAGAATTCTTATAGAATAAGGTTGTTCAAGTATTAACTTAGATAAAAATTATGTCACTTTAGGTCTTTCTTGATTAATTCTACCGAAACATAAAGTTTTCAGAAACTGGGGCAACTGTGTTAAGGAATTCCCATTTACACTAGGCAAGAAAGTAAACAGTAAGTGGAGAGTAGGGTAACAAACACTTATGGTATCAAAAAACAGCCGTGAAAAGGATCTGTCTTAATGTGCTAGCCCATTGCAGTTTAACATATTGCTTACAACCTTCACAATAGAATTTGAGTGACTTCAGTTACACATTCCAGGAGACTGGCAGTCTGTTACAATCAGAGTCTGAACTTTAGAGCAGGCTAATTTACAGCGATGGGATGAAGAAAGTTGTGGATTTGTATTACACACTCTCACCTGACACTGTATCTGATCCCTTACCTGCTGATTGACATCTTGAATGAGCTCTTTGAAGCAAGTTCCAGCTTAATTAAAACGTTTGCTTGGTTAGCAGTGATCTGTGAAAGCCTGTGATAAATATTGAATCAGGTTCACCTGCTGGTTGCTGTGAGTGGATAAACAGCTGCTTTGTGCAGTTTAATCATGAAACTTTGGCGGTAGAGTACTACTACTGTTTGAATTTTTTAAAAAGAATAGTTGAAAAGGTATAGTTATGTCACTTTTGCTATCTTACCAGAGTGTGTGCTTATGTGAGATTTTGCACAACAGGCACTGAGTACCTGTTTAGATGGCTTGGACAACAGCAAATGGTTGATAAAGATTAACAATAAACCCTGCTTCTTACGCCTCAAAGATCGTAGTATAAGTCTACATTCATTGGTTTTTTACCACTAGCTTTATACATGCATGACTTTTTGAAATAAAAAGGGCAGTATTTTGCTTTTCTGCCAAGTTAATCGCTAATGAAAATAATTCTGTTAAAGTGTTAAGATTTGAGGTTATGGATTCCAACTTCTCTAAAAGTGTGTTGTTTTATAGTAATATGAAGAACTTTTTAGATATTTTCCATCTGTGAAATGGAATTAAAAATTAATATTACTGAACTGTTTTAGAATTATGTTAATAATTGGGTAATTAACAAACATTAAACGAAAATTGAATTTACAAACAGTAGAGGAACCTTTATAAAATTATCTTCTTTGAATTATCAGTTTGTTTATTACTTTGCAGAATAATTGTGTCTGGCCAGGCTGGTTGTAAAGAAAATAATGTTTTCATTTGATGTCCACCTAAAATCAGACATCAGTTTGGGGGTAAAGCCCTCACCCAAAAAAGTCACAATCTTCTTTGAGCACCTGATGAATGTTATGGGCTCACTTTCTAAACATGCGCACAAATTTGTGCCTGTAGTTCCTGGGGCATCTCTAACCCTCCCGAACAGTTCATGGGCCCTAATTTAAGAACCTGCTTCCCAATGAATTTGGTGAAGAATTTTTGGTCAGAGGGATTACGATGGAAGGTATTCTGCTGGGTGTCAAGCAGCCGAGGAGGCACCAGCATCGTGTATGTTTGTTGTGCTCTGCTTTCTGCTCAGCACTTTCAGCATTTTTCAAGTGTGTTATCCACTTCTGTCATTAGCTCTGAGGATGATCTGCTGTAGGGAGGATTCCTGTTTCTTTACTAAGTTTTTATGTTTTTATTCTTATGATCAATTTGTTTGGAATTTTATGGGTAGAATAATATTTAAGTCATACTCAGCCTGCTCATCATTGTGTTTTGATATTTTATCTGCGTTGGTACTTGCGACCCTGGTTTATATTTTTTCATTATATATAGTTTCCATAGATTGAGCCCCCCCCACATTTTATCAATTCATTCTTCAGTTGATGCAGTTAGCTTGTTTTCCTCACTATTAAAAAAAAACAGTGCTATAAATAATATCACTATTGTATCTTCCTTAAAGTGCAAGAGTTTCTGTAGCATTTATACCTACCACTGTCATGCTGTGTCAGAGGGCTTATATATATTCGATTTAACTGGATCACCAGTTTGCTCTCCAAAATGGATGTGCCAATTTCTCCTCAGATCAGCAGTTATGAGAGTTGCTTCACGCCCTGTATAACACCCAATCTGGTGGGTGTGAAATAGAATCTAGTTATGGCTTTAGTTTGCATTTTCCTAATTAGTTATGAGGTTGAGCCTTAGTTTGCATATCTTTTCAGATGTTTATTGGCCTTTCAGGGATTTTTTTCCTCCTCTCTCTGGTTTCCTGTTCTTGGCCATCTGCTGGATTTGTCTTTTTTAAATTGATTTGTTGGAATTTTTTATGTGTTATGGATATTGATCTTCAGTTGGTTTTATACATTGCAAAAAGCTTCTCTTGGTTTGTGCCTTTTTTTTGCTATTTTTTTAGGGGAGTATCTTTTTAAATGGAAATTTGACATCTTAACAAGATTATTTTTTTCAGTCATTGTGCTTTTGGTGTATTGCTTAAGAAATCCTTCCCTACATTGGGATCATAAAAGATACTCTCCTGTATAGGGACAGAGATCATATGGCCTACAAAAGCTAAAATATTTTCTCTCTGGTCCTTTACAGAGAGATTGTTGACTCTTGCTCTAAAGAGCCTCTTGAGAGTTTTTGTTTTTTTGTTTTTTCCCTTGTGGCACATAATGGGAATATTGTTAGAGAATATTTGATTTAAATGTCAGCTAGTAATAAGTTAAAATAGTTTTATGAATTTAATTTTATAGCTTACCCTTAGGAATGTTTTATAATTATATTCAGAAAATAATGCACTTAGAGTACTAATTTTAATAATTATTTAATTCATGAGTGAACCTGAAACTAATAAACTGCCACAACTGACTTTATAGAACAGTTAAAGAGTGAAGCTCTTTGTAAGTGAGATGAGGTGGCTATTGTTGTCTTCTGCTTGGTTTGATATGTCATGAATTCTAATGTTTCTCGAATGGCTGGCTGGATGGATGGGTAGAGGATGGATGAATGAATGAGTGAATGGGATAGTACATATAAGGTGGTTAGCACAGGAACAGCTTTAATAAATGGTAATTATTAATAATGAATATGTCAGGATATGTGTTTGTCATTGTCATTCACAACTATAGTGGCCCAAGTGTTAGCATAACAAGATGATTTTTCTTTTGGGCCTTGAAAAGTAACAAATTATCTTGTATTTTTTTTCTTTTCAAGTATTTAGGTATAGTAATATTTTCATTGTTTTGGGGAGAGGTTGGAGGAAGTTATGAAATGTTACAGGTTGATATTGTAGTATCCTGATCTACTTGAACTTCTAATTGTGGCTTTGTGAGAGAAATACTGGCAAGGATTTAGCAGCTGGCCTTTTGTTTAAGATCAAATCTTAAAATCTTTCTTCATCCTTTTAAGCCATTTAGATATAGGTCCCTATATACCAGGACTAGAGAGAGAATATATAGAAGTTGTTAGAGGAACATATTCCAAAACTTTTTGGTTGCTGACCATCTAAGAACAGTTTTGGCTACCGTCGATTTGAAATGTATTTTTAAACAATTGAATTCTGCATATGGAAATAATATAGCTGTTACGCTCACATGTGTGCTGTTATTGGGATTGGGTTTTCTTGTCTTTCGTGGAAGTAAAAGGACTCTAGACAGCTGCCAGCTCTGGGAGAGGAAGCCATGCCTTCAAGGGTTTGCCGCCGCCACTCAGTGTGGTTGGTTTACAGGGCTTAGCGGTCACAGGTTTGGGGGGGCCCACGCGTTTATCTCTCTTGAAGTGTGTTATCTGTCTTTTAAAGTGTTAGCCTTTAATTGAACTGGAGTCCTGTAACCTCCTGTCTTTGCTGTTATTATGATTCTTTCTTTAGCTTTCTTACAGCATTGAAAGTGGCTGATTTGGGTTCAAATAATTCTTTTGTTATTAAATGTCTTTTTCAAGCCTCTCTTCTGTTGCCACATTTAGTTTTTTTCCATTCCTAGATATGATTGTACCAAATCCTTTAAATGGAAACATCAGTAGACGATCACTCCTGAAGAAATAATTCCTCTTTAATATAGCAAAAGAAAAAGAATCATCTTTCTTTCTTAATTTCTTTCTTCTACTCTACTTGGCCATCCCACCCCTTGAAAAATCATCTTCTTGAGGAATTGCCTTAAGTTCATAGGTGGTATAATGATTTCAGAGCACTTTGTCTTAACCAGCCCTAGCTGGTGTGGCTCGGTGGACTGAGTGCTGGCCTGCAAACCAAAGGCTCACTGGTTTGATTCCCAGTCAGGGTACCAGCCTGGGTTGCGGGCCAGGTCCCTGGTGGAGGGTGCGCGAAAGGCTACTACACGTTGATGTTTCTGTCCCTTTCTCCCTCCCTTCCCCTCTCTGAGAATAAATAAATAAAATATTGAAAAAAAACAAATTCTAACAAACAAAAACATGTTAAATATGAAATCAGCCATGGTTTATAATTTTCTTAATTATGAAGTGAAAAACAAATTAAGGTACAAAAATAAAACTCCTCTAGTGAGTAACATTTTCTGAAACTAATTCTCAATTTTTTGTTTTTGTTAGTGCAGCTACTAGCATAACATTTTAATATAAACATATCTAATTATTTAAATTATTAGTGCCCAATGCATACCTTTTGAAATTTAAAAAGTTTGAATACAAAGCAGCAAGTTATAAAGCTATATAATAGCATTCTTTTTTGTTTGAAAAATTGTATGAAAGATGTATTTATACATATATGATGGTTTGCAAGTTAGAGTGAACTATTTGCAAGTTATATTGAATTATTTGTCTGACTTGTTTTGTATATTTCTGTTTTGTTTGAATTTTTTGGTTAGGAACAAAAGAGGAATTAAAAGGTGTAAATGGTAAAGTTTTAAGTGGAATTGGTATTGAAAAGTATTCCATCGAAAAGTAGATGATCATCAAGCTTTTATGGATTACTGTTATGCATGGATGTACTATATTCACATAGTATATAACAGTGCATTCTAATATTCAGGGTAAATTTAACTGTATTGTAGGGAAGAGAAATAGTATAATTGACTGAAAAGATTGAAGGTTATGAAAAAGCAAACTAATTCTGCCACCTAGAGTTACCTTAATTCTTTTAGTATGTTAATTAATTAATGTGATCATTGCAAAGGCCAAAAGAGAATTCAGTCAGAAATATCATGATATAATTTGCATCCCATTTTCTGTGTGACCATAAATTGTTAGATATTGCAACATATGTAACATAAACCACATGTCAGCTGTTTCCTGCCTCACTGTTGACAAGAGCCCCATTCATAACTCTTCTTTTTATCCTTTCAGTGAATAAGTAATTATTCAATATAGAAGGCAGGATATTTGGAACTGGCTATTTAATGTGGCAGCACTCTGTAATGAAATCTGCTGTTACTGGCAACCTGAGAGGGGAATGTAACAATTCCAGCATAGCTGTAACTTTATCTGCTTTGACTGTTTATTTGGCACATCAGTGAACCTTTTATCCCAGTGAGTGACAGTTCCAGAAGGGTCACATTTACATCCATTCTATCATGTATTGTAATATTTAATGGCGGACAAGGTTGAGCGAGACTGAGAGTAATTTGAACTTGCTTTTCCACTGGGTCAAGGCTAAAAGACAGCTTGAGCCCCAGTGTTGTGGTGTAACATGCTATGACTTAGCATTTGTTGATGAAGGCTAATCTTACTGACTATAATTTTTTAAAAAAACTTCAGTTAAATGGCAGATTT
This sequence comes from Anoura caudifer, assembly GCA_004027475.1. Taxonomy (NCBI): domain Eukaryota; kingdom Metazoa; phylum Chordata; class Mammalia; order Chiroptera; family Phyllostomidae; genus Anoura; species Anoura caudifer. Next base: position 28,656 of record PVKU01009645.1, read on the forward strand.
GTTCCACTAAACCTTAACTCTCCAGCACAAATTCTTTTAAGCTGCTGCGCTGCTTAGCTTTTTCCCCCAACAGTGACCATGTCCATAAACTAACCATTTCACAGTATGTCTCTAAGTGAGGCTGCGCTGTCTCAAATTAAGGTTGTTAGGTAGTAGTTACTCAGAGCCCATGCGTTCTAATATATAGCGTTAAACTTGTTTTTCTTTTTGAGAGTTTAGAAACAGGAGAGAGAAAAAATCAGGTCAACATTAGACTATATTCCTGAAGTTCTACATACAGTGTATTTAAGGAGACATTTATATAACCGTTTCAATTATGAAACTGAATTAGGAGTAAAATTGTCCAGGAAAACCTATCTTGAATGATAATTCTGTGATGGATTTGCATTCTATGACGGGTAATTGAATTTCAGATGTACTTGTTTCACACAAGCAACCTGCCTTTAATATTAAATATTAATAATATGCATTCATTTTCATACCTTTGCTAGAGAATAGTGTTCACTTCTTGTTGTCCAGTGATACTCTAGATTCAACTTGATATTTCTGTTCTTTTGTAAGCTATATTTTAAATACTTTAAAAAATATTGGTATATTTTAGGATATTTAAATGGACTGTGCTGTGAGCAAAAACGGTACTATTACCTCTACGCTCTAATTTCACAAGTTCATGTGAAGCCTAAGCAAAAATTAAAATTGCCCTCAGTTAAAGTTTAAATGTACTTAAAACATTTGAGACTTTGAGAGTTGGAGTGGTATGTTAGAAACCACTACAAATATGGACACATCATTTATAAGTTTTAAGAGTGAAAGAGAACCAATTTGAAATGGAATTTGTAGTTTTTCTTTAATGGCAGTTTTTAGATGGTATCTTGAAATGCCTCTTTATTTGACAGTTGTGATTCATGGGCTCTGATTCCATGAGAGGTTTGATAACATTTTTTATGGTATCCAGACATCAGTTATCTTTTACTTCCTTTTTTTTTTTTTTTCCCAAACAGCAATCTGGTCACTGTTCTAGGTGCTGTTGTTCTACCAAACAAGGAAACAGTCAAGATTCTTCAAATGCCAGTAAGAAGGATCAGGGGGGGAAATCCAAGGTACCAAAAATATATTTTGGGACACGTACACACAAGCAGATTGCTCAAATTACCAGAGAGCTCCGGAGGACAGCGTACTCGGGGGTCCCGATGACTATTCTTTCCAGCAGAGATCACACTTGTGTCCACCCTGAAGTAGTAGGGAACTTCAACAGAAACGAGAAGTGCATGGAATTGCTGGATGGGAAAAATGTGAGTAACGTTATTTTGTTTTAGAGAAAAAATGAAGTTGCAAGGGTTAAAGTTACTCAAATTTTGAGGTTCATTTTGTTTTATATGTACATTTCCAGTGATAATCACATAATGTATGAAAATTGAATTAATTGCTAGTATCAATATTTTTAAAAAACAATTTCACCACAAGAAAATCTTTAAATTTAAAATTATGGGGTTTTGTCCTAAAGTTTGGGGGTATTTAATTCCTTGGAATTAATACCCATTTTAATCAGATGCCCTCTTACTTTCTTTTAAGTCCTTCTACCAAAAATAGTTAAACATGGATGATGTCATATGAAGAGATAAAAATGTTTAAATGATTTCATCTAATTAGATTTCATTACTGTCCTATACATATTTAAAAACTTCAAAGGAAGATAGTTTATTTAGGCTTTCTCTGAGCAAACTTTAAAATGCTTTTTATAAGTGAATGAGAAATATGATTATCCTGTCTCGTTCTAATTAGCACAAATTTCTCTTCATTATTAACTCTAAAGATATGTCATTGGTGGTTTTGAGGTTTTCCAGGGAAATCTAGAATAACAAGAATTTGGACTAGGTGGATATAGAGAAGTCTTTCTTACTAAAGATAGATAATTTTTAAATAATTTTTTGGCAAAGTATTAGTTTGGTAATCTGTGTACCTGTTTGATAACTAGTTTACTCTAAAATGAAGTTCTGAGTTGAATTACATCCAGAAATTATTGGTGAACCATAAATTGATAGTATATGAAATGACCAATGATACTTTAATGTTTTTTGAAAGCTGTTCTATCTTTCACTAGTATTTTGTCAGAGTTGTTTTTACACAAAAGGCTATGAGCCATAGCCCTTGGAGTTTAGTTTAACTGATATATCATCTTCTATTCTATAACTTAAATAAATTTATTTTGTATTATGCTTTGCTTTCTCAGTGCTTTCTCTTATTGGATGGAAATTTATTCATTTTATTTGGAGACATTCAAAAGATGCTTCAATAGACATTCACGTAAATATTAAGTATAACTACTAAGGAAATTCAGTGGAAAAACTTAAGTGACTTGTTCAGAGCTAGGAAGAAAATATAAATTAATGAATCAAAACCATTTTTGAAATTCTGTTTATATTTATTTTGATAAGTTTTTTTTTTAACTGAGGAACTGTGAAATCTTCAAAATATTTAAGAAGTTCTCTTCAAGGAGAGATGAAAAGAGTAAAAAAAAGTCAAATGCTAAAAAAGTAATAAAGTAGATAAAAGGCTCTTAGTGATAGAACCCTGTAAATTTTATGCTGAAGTAGACATCTTCCCATAAATGGCTCATTTATCTGCTGGATTCCTCAAATTCTTGAAATTTGTTTTCTGTCTATATAGTCTGTGCAAGAAGGCTTGCTGGCATTGCCATGGTCTTTTTATTGTTATTGGGAAAAGTATAACAATTTATTGTCTCCTAATTAAAAGCAATTATAAAGTTTAAGATTGTGCGTTGAAAGCAAATAGTCTTATTTTCTGTAATCCTCTAGAACCCTGTAGTGCTGGTTATGTTTTTTGATTGATCTTTACTGTCATGCATGTAAATCATGTAAAAACAAAAAGTAATCTCATAGACTTGCATGGTCAGAATTTTTCATTGGCATTTACTTTCTGTTTTAAACAAGTCTTTTGTTTTTGAACATTAGCAATACACATAATTGGAGATACCTGCTTGTAGTTGTTTGTTTTGACTTAATTCTGCCTCAGAATGCTTAGCTCATTGGCATACACGAACATTCTTTTTCTTCTTCCCAGCCCTCAAGGTAATTTGGTATTGTAATGAGGGCCAATTACACAGTCACCATAGGTGTCTGTGTTTACCATGGCTGAATTACCAAAGCGAAATGATAAATAGATAACTGCCAGTTTGAGTGAAAAAGAGTTTAAAGTGTGATAACACTTCAATTGACAGACTCCGCTCAGGGTTGTGTTACACTGCTAAAGCGATGAGCTTTTCTGGTTTTGCTATCAGCCTGCACAGGAGTGTCATTCTAAGTGCCCTTGAAGTGTAAACTTTCTGATTTTTTGGCTTGATCCAAAGGCACATGTGTTTTTGTTCACTGTTTCTTTTTCTAAAGTTCTCTTATACTGGAAAAGCAGTGGATTTGTTCTCTTAAAAATTAATTTTGTTTCAGTTAAGAAAAAAATCAGCTAGCCCCAGAAATAGTTCTAGAAAAATTAATTTAGATATAGAAGAATATCTGTTTTTGTTAAGATGAAATTTAACAGTTTTTAATCACAGACTCTGAAGGCACCTACCTCCATACTAAATGTATACTAAGAAAATACTTAGAAATGGGTGCACTAATGCTCATTGCAGCACTATTCATAAAGCAAAAAATGAAATGGGTTCATCAACTGTGGCACATCAATTCAATATACAGGTGTGGGCAACAATGAAAAAATACTTAGTGATATGAGAAAATATTTCTTATAGGAGTTTTACTAAAGTAGGCAGAGAGAAAAAAAGTGATCCTGGTTTTGTGAGGAGTGATTATTGTGGCTGGATGATTAATAATCCTCAATGCCTGGGGAGAATTTTTTTCATTCTCTTTATGTTAATACTAGGTTACATTGTAAAGACATCAATTCCTATGTACTACATACATGTAGAATATATATGAAATGAAATATATCAAAATGTTAATAATACATTTTGGGGGGATGGAATTATAATATAGGTTTTTTTTCCCTTGATACTCTTATGTATTTTCCAAATATGTGGAGTGAACACTCTTTATTTTTTCCCTTGGGACATTCCTTCCTCTCTAGCTCCTTCATTTCTCCTCTCCCTCTCTTCTTTCTTTCTTTCTTTTTACATATTTAGATTTGATTAAGTAATACTGTCTCGTGTCTCAACTTAAAAGGTACAAAAGTGTCTGTTGAGAAAAATCTCTCCCATTCCTGTCCCTAAATCACTAGGAATCTCATCTGTGAAAGCAACTAGTGATGCCATTGCTCTTGTGTATCCTTACAGAAATATTTTTGCCTAATATCACTTTAATCAGAACAGAGCCACAACAAACATAATCTTAAAAATGTATTTCTCAAATTAATTTGGGGTATCTGGAGCTGTACTGATCTGGAGCTCTATTGAGTCAACTAATACAGTGTCTTTTAAAAGGTTGGGATTGTAGATATGGTATAATTTGTCTCTTCTATAAAATCGTTGCTTTCTGGCATTAGTGTTCCTAAAATTCTGAGATGAACTTGTTTTATTTCTTCTTTTCCAGTATGGATTCATATTTCAGTTGTGCATATTTGTTTTTAGGGGAAGTCCTGCTATTTTTATCATGGTGTTCATAAAATTAGTGGTCAACAGACATTCCAGACCCTCCAAGGGATGTGCAAGGCCTGGGATATAGAAGAACTCGTCAGCTTGGGCAAAAAACTAAAGGCATGTCCATATTACACAGCGCGAGAACTAATAGAAGATGCTGATATAATATTTTGTCCCTACAACTATCTTCTAGATGCACAAATAAGGGAAAGTGTGAGTAGATATGTAAAAATTAGAACTTTTTTCCTACTTATTGGGATATAAGGGTAATGTAAAAGCTTTTAGATGTTTTCATGTCTTTTGCTTTATTTTTTGTTTTATAGTTAATTTACGTAAGTGTACAAACAGATTAGAATACTGAAATCATTCTAAGGTGTAATAAAAACTGAACTTTAGACTTTGTCACTTTAATTCCCAAAGTAATAACTATTGTACTTTTAAGGACCTAGTGTTAAAGTAGGATTGTAGGAGGATTTTTCATAACCTTGATAGTGCTGACATTTTGGGCTGGATAATTCTTTGTTGTGATGGGTTATCTTGTGCATTTGTAGTAACAGCATCCTAATCCGCTAGATGCCACCAGCACCTTCACATTGTAACAATCAAAAATGTCTCCAGACTTTGCCAAATACACCTGGGGAGGCAAAATTGCCCCCAGCTGAAACCCATCTATAGCTGTCACTCTTTCCATTTATGAATTGTCAGAAAGAATGATTTTATTTTTTAAAGATTTTATTTACTTATTTTTAGAGAGAGGGGAAGGGAGGGAAAAAGAGAGAGAAATATCAATGTGTGGTTGCCTTTCACACACCCCCTACTGGGGACCTGGCCCGAAACCCAGACGTGTGCCTTGACTGGGAATCAAACCGGCGACCCTTTGGTTCGCAGGCCGGCACTCAACCCCACTGAGCCACACCAGCCAGGGCAGAAAGAATTATTTTAAAACATTTATCTGAAGAATCTGTTCGAAGAAGTTATTTTGGGAGAATATACAGACTGCAAATTATGCTTTCTGAGCTTTTGAGAAGTGAACTTTATGTACAGCATTTGTGTTTACTTGCCTGGTTTTTCTTAGAAACATCTGGTTGTTGCAGTATAAGACAGAAAAAGTGAATAATTGGGTATATATTTTTTCTCTCTTTAGATCTGACTGCAAAACTTTCATTAGCTATCTTCTTAAGTTTGAAATTAATAGACATTGTTTAATATCCCTACTATCCTACCTCTTAATTGGTTATCTCTTAGCTAGGTCTCTTTCTTGAGTGACTGCAGATCAATGACAGATCAGTCTTCTGATATTACTTTTATTAATCTTTCCTCTGCATAAAAATCTCTTACTGCCCTTTGCTCATGGAGGAAAGTCTATATTTCTTAAGCTTCCTTCAAGTTGCTCAATAGTCTGACCTGAATCTACCCTTTCAGCCTTCTCTGTTGCAGACTCCCTCCTGGAACCCCCTCACACCTTACCTCATAGTCCCCTGAGGGTTCCTGGTTCTTTCCTGTATCTCGGACTTTGATGGCACCTGGTTGAAATGCCCTCCTCTCTCTTTCTCTATCCAAATCCAAATCCTGTTCCTCTTTAAATCCCTGTGTATTTCCAGCTCTTCCGTGGTTCTTCCTTGGTCATCTTCAGCCCTCCATGTAGTATTATTTCCTCAGAGTAACTCATTGACAGTTGCTTTGTAAGTCAGAACTCTCCCAATTGTGAGTGACACAAACTCAGCTTCAGTAGAGCTTAAGAAAAACTATTAACTTAGCGTTGTGATGGCTTTATGCTCAAGGCAAGTTCTTTCCAGTGGGAACAAAGATAAGGTAAGGTAGCTAGCTAACCTGGGAAAAAGTGCTCGATCTTATGTTAGTCATTCCTGATTACCCTGATTGTCCTAGTTTGGATCTCATATCCATTCTTGAACCAGTCGCTGTGACCACGGAGGGATGGATTGATTTAATTGGCATGCCTGGCCTCTGAGTCTGCCCATGTTGTAAGAGTGGAGATGTCCTTGATGAATAGATTAACAGCCCTGCCAACATCACATGGGGGCTGGGGAAGAGCACTTGTCAGAATGAAGTGCTGCAGGACAGACTAAACAAAAGATACACATCATATTACATTAATATTTTGAGAGTCTTTTGAATATTGTATTGTTATTTTAGTTTTAAGGTTTTTTTACTCTGCTTTTTACACAATGTTGGTGTGGCTCAGTGGATTGAGTGCTGACCTGTGAACCAAAAGGTCACTGGTTCGATTCCCAGTCAGGGCACATGCCTTGGTTGCAAGCCAGGTCCCCCATTTGGGGGCATGCGAGAGGCAACCACACATTGATGTTTCCCTCCACCTCTTTCTCCCTCCCTTCTATTCTCTAAAAATAAATAAATAAAATCCAAAAAATATGTATTTTAAATGGTGTTGGAGATGCCTTCATAGTAGGATTTATATACTCCTTTGTGTAGCCAGTTGTACTTTGATCCTGTGTCGCTTAACACATTATTTTGGTTGTAGTAAGTTTGCAAAGTATTTTGAGAGTGAAACGTGGCAAACTCAATAACGTTGAGCTGATATTTTGGTTGGCTTTGGTAGTTTAGAAGTTTTAAAACCTAGAATCAGTTGTTTACATAATTGCATTTGCAATATTGGCTTATAGTGTGAACTTTTTTAAAACGAAATATCATGCCTCCTACTGTTAAATCCATTTTTTCTGAAAGTTTTACAGGAAATTTTTTTAATCTTATAGATGGATATCAATCTAAAGGAACAGGTTGTCATTTTAGATGAAGCTCATAACATTGAGGACTGTGCCCGGGAGTCAGCAAGTTACAGCATAACGGAAGTTCAGCTGCGGTTTGCTCGAGACGAACTAGATAGTATGGTCAACAGTAACATAAGGAGGAAAGACCATGTGCCCCTACAAGCTGTGTGCTGCAGCCTCATTCAGTAAGAACCTTTGTCTGTCAGTGTCATTCGTACGCCTTTGAATTAAGAACATGTTTTGTTATGCCAGAGTATTTGCAGTTCCTAAACTGACCAGGCACTTTGGAAATGGATTGTTCCTTGCCAGTTAAACTTTTAAAAATTGACTAGTCTAAACTTTTGTCTTATTCAAAAGAATATAATGGGCAGAATCAATCTTTTGAATTGATAATTGTGAATCTTAATCCTAATTTAACAGGATAGATACTTTAACTAACAACCCAATAGGCTATGTATAAGACTCTGGGCTGAATGTAAACTAATGGTTTCATTTAACATTTTAAAATTCTGGATCATGGCTTTAATTAATCTCTTTATACTCGAGTTTGAGAAGGATTTTGGTTTAATGAGTTTCAATTAATCAAGATTTTAATACCGTAAGATCATATATTTAGTAGGAATTTTATTAAAATTTACAATCCATAAAAATAATGATAAAATTTACAGTGAATAATTTCTCTTTCATTAGACATTAGTTTTTTTATCTGTTTATCTTAGAGAAATCCATCCCCTGACTCTAAATCCCATTTCGTACACTGCAGCATTTTTTGTTCCCCTTATAGTATACTTCTTAAAAAATTTGAAAGTTATACAGTCACCTGGTTGAACAGAAAAGATATACATAGATTTATACTGTAATAGCCTTCTCACCCCATCCTCCACATGCGTAGTTCTTGTCCTCCTACACAAGTTTATCATTCAGTGCATGTTTATGCATATATGAGTCAGGTAGATACTTACTCTTGTCCCTTTTTTTATCCAAATGATGGCATACTATGTATACATTTTTTTGTCTTCCCCATTTTAAACATAAAAATACATTTTATGGTTCATACATAACGTTGTAAATGTTTAATGTATGCACCTTGATGAGTTTGTAGATGAGTATACATCTGTGAAACTATCACCACAATCTATGCTGTGAACGTACCCCTCACCTCTGGAAGTTTCCTTCTGCACAGTGACAAAATGACATCTGGACACATTTCTCAGAATACATCCCTGTCACTGAGTAACACATGCCTGTATAAGAAGACATCCAGCTGGTGTCTTGAATTGCTTGGCGTACGGAGAAAAACCCCACGTTTAGTGACCAGAGGTGTTGGAAATGAAGTAGTAAGAGTAGAGGAGACACGCAGGAGTGTTTTTTCTAGACAGCTTCTATGACATCTTCTGGTTTTCCTCCTCCTCACAACTTATTCTTCCTTGTTTTTTGAGAGTTCTTATTTTTTTGCTGTCTAAACATTGACATGCCTCAGGACTTGTCCTAGGGCCTCATTTCATTCCTAGCTCTGCACTTTCCCTGAATTACATGTACATGGCAGTGCTGCTGAGGCCCAGACCTGTAGCTAGCCCCAACCTCTCCCTGGAATGCTATTTTCATATATCCAACGCTACTTTATATCTTTGTTTGGTTATCAAATTTCAGCTTTCCAAAACAAAACTTATTCCCTTCCCCCACCTACTTGTCCTGTCTTTCTTGTCTAAGCAAACAGTACTAACCAGTTCCTCAAATCAAAAATTTAAGTATTATTCTTGATTATTGCCCTACCTCATTCAATTTATTAGTAAGTTTTGTAAATGCCACCTGCACAATGTATCTGAAATCCTTCAGTTTCCTATCTACCACCCCACTGATCGGTTCTCAACTAGAACACTGTAACAGCCTCCTAACAGGTCTCTGCTTTCACTCTTGCCTTTCTCCTATAACCCCTTCTAACTTGGAAGCTGGAATCATCTTTTAAACACCTAAAGTAGTTGGTCTCTCTCTTATTTACAATCCTCCATTTAAAACCTTCCCCTTGTACTTTGAATGGAATTCAAATTTCTTATCCTGGCCTACTATCTAATTTTTGCTTATCACCCTAACGTTTATACCTTTATTCCTTTTTGCCCATTGTGTTGCAGCTGCATTGGCTTTCTCTCAGGTCCTTCAATGAGGATAGTTTGTTAACCACCTCAGGATTTGTGCATGATTTTTTCTGATCCTCCCATGACTGGGGACATTTTGCCTTCAACTGTTAAAATAAATGTCACCTTAGGTGCAGCTTTCTTGATATTCAAATTAAAGTAGCAATTAGATTACATTAACCTAATATACCACTTATTACTACCTGAATTTTTCTTGTTTATATATTTGTTTCTAAATTTCTTTCTTTCTCTCTTTAGTGGAATGTAATTTCCATGAAAATAACAGCCTTGTCTATTTTATTTACTGCTGTATTTCTATGACCTAGTATACTGTCTGGCATTATAATAGACATTTAAGCCCTTAATGAATGTACACATGCATATATATTAATGAATATGTATATTTTCTAGTAATTCTCTTTTTTGTGTTAATATGTTAATGTAGTTTTTTATTCGGTTGTTTTGTATTTCCTTTTAGCATTTGGGATGAGCCCTTAGACATGGCTCTCTTTTGGACAGAGAGTCAAGTAAAGCAGTGTGAATCCGCAAAACGCAACTGGGAAATGATATGCATGTTTTTCTTTTCAGAATAAAAACTTGCTTTTTAGCTACGTAAATTTTTTTTTGCAAACCGAGATATGCATACTTTAAAAAATATGTCTTAATCCACTTTTGTGTCCTAAGAGCTTCATGGAATACGGACTTAATGTATCTCAATTCTCTGTTCTATGAAAACGGTACACGTAGGACAGTGCTGGATGATGGAATTGTTTTATTTTATTCCAGTTGGTTAGAAGCAAACTCTGAACATCTTGTGGAACGGGATTATGAATCATCCTGTAAAATATGGAGTGGAAGTGAAATGCTCTTAGATTTACATAAAATGGGTATCACCACTGCTACTTTTCCCATTTTGCAGGTAAGATTTTTTTTTCCTCACTTGTGGAAATTCATTTAGTGAATAAGTTTATCTAGAGTAAAAAAAATGTAGCAATTGAATTGTCTTAAAATTTTTATAATCTTGTGTGTGATGACATAAATTATGGAGGAAAAAGTAGCATTATTTAGCTTGAAGGAAATAAGGCCTAAAGGAACTAATTGCTTATTCAAAAATAAAAGACAGTTGTAAGTGTATTTTGTTAATTGTAAAAGTTAAAAATTTGGGGAAAAAAAGGATAAATTATATTTTGTTCTCCTTAATTTAGAGGTTGTAAACCGGGGTGAATGGAGCTCCTGAGTGGGATATGGAATACTGTGAACATTATAAAATTCTGTGTAAAATTGTATGACTGTGTACGTTTGTACATTTTTCTGAATAGAAGCTTCGTGATATATATTCTCAGAGAGGCTCCCCTCCCCAAAAAAAGTATGTTTTTCTTTTTATTTTTGTTCTTAATTACTTTCTTATTTATTTATTTAAATTAAAAGACTTTACATTTTAGAGTGGTTGTTGTAGGTTTACAGAAAAATTTAGCAGAAAGGACAGTACTCATACACCAGCCCTCTCCAAACTCCACCCTCCCAACACAGATGTTACTATTTCTCCTGTTAACATCATGCAATAGTATAGTGCATTGATATGATTGAACCAATATTGCTACATTACTGTTAACTAAAGTCTATAGTTTATAGTCTTTGTGTTGTACAGTTCTGTGAGTTTGGATAAAAAAAAACATAGTTGTGTATCTACCAATACAGTATCATACAGAATTTTTTCACTGCATTAAAAATCTTTTGTGCTGCACTTACTCATTCTTTCACTACATCTCACTTCCCTCGCTGAACCCCCCCGGCAACCTGTGATTTTTTTTTATACTAACTTCATATTTTACCTTTTCCAGAATGTCATGTATTTGAAATCACACAGTATGTGGTCTTTACCGACTGGCTTCTTTCACTGAGCAGTATGCATTTAAGGTTCCTCCAGGTCTTTTCGTGGCTTGATAGCTTGTTTCTTTTTCTTGCTGAACAGTACGCATTGTTTGTCTATTCCACAGTTGTTTATCCATTCTACTACTAAAGGACATATTAGTGGTTTCCAAGTTTTGACAGTTATGAATAAAGCTACTGTAAACATTTTTGTACATTTTTTTTTTTTGTGGACATGCTTCTCATTGGGGTAAACAGGAGCATGTTTGCTGGATTATACAGTAAGCCTAAGTCATAAGAAACTGCTACTGTCTTCCAAAGTGGCCGTACCATTTTACATTCCCACCAGCAGTGAATGCAAGTTCCTGTTGTTCCTTTCAGATCTTTTGCTTACCTTTCAATTAAGTAATTTGTTTTCTTGCTGAGTTTTAAGAATTCTTTGTATATTTTGTATATAAGTCCTTCACATGTGTGTTGCAAATATATTCTCCCAGCCTGTGGCTTGTCTTTTTATTCTATTAACAACATCCTTCGTGGAGCATGTTTTTCGTTTTTGTAAAGTTCAACTTCCCAGTTGTTTTCTCTTTGGATCATGATTCTGGTGTTGCAACTAAAAACTCATCACCAAACCTAAAGTTACCTAGATTTTCTTCTATCTTTTCTTCTAGAAGTTTCATAGTTTTGCATTTTTATATTTAAGTCTGTAGTCCATTTTGAGTTAATTTTTGTGAAGGGTGTAAGGTCTGTGTCTACATTCATTTTTTTGCATATGGGTGTCTAGTTCTTCCAGCACCATTTGTGGAAAAGACTAATTTTGATCCATTTCATTGCCTTTGCTCCTTTATTGAAGATCAGTTGAAACTATTTATGTGGATATGTTTCTGGGCACCCTGTTCTTTCTCTGTGGAGTCCGGAAACAAGGAACAGATCTTTCTGTTTGTTCCCTCACCAATACCACACTGTCTTAATTACTGTACTTGATAGTAAGTCTTGAAGTTGGGGAGTGTCTGCCCCCTGACTTTGTTCTTCAGTAATTGTGTTGGCTCTTCTGGGTCTTTTGTCTTTTTTTTGTAAACTTTGATCAGTTTGTCAGTATCCACAAAATAACTTGCTTGGATTTTGATTGGGATTGCATTGAACCTACAGATCATGCTGGGAAGAACTGATGTCTGAATAATAGTGAATTTTTTTATCCATGAACATGGAGTATCTCTCCACTTACTTAGATTTTCTTTGATTTTTAAGTTAGAGTTTTGTAGTTTTCCTTATTGATTTAAAGAAGTTTTTGAACTCAAGAAGGTAACAACTATTGACAACATGATCACCGCTAGCATTTTGGACATATGAGTATTCAAAAAATATTTTGATCAAACTATACTTATAATTTTGCCCTGCATTTAAAAAATGCAATATGGTATTATAAGTGTTTTTCCATATTCTGACACCGTTTTTTTTAATCCTCAAGGACATTTTCCTTTTTTTTAGAGAAAGAGAGAGGGAGAGAGACATTTGCTTTTTTTGAGAGAGAGAGAAACATCAACGTAAGAGAAGCGTTGGTTGGTGGCCTTTGTACGCACCCAGACTGGGGATCCATGCTGGGACTGGGGATCATATCTGGACCAGAGGTCGTGTGCACTTGTGCCTGGACCAGGAATGAACCTGCAACCTAGGAATATGTCCTGACCCAGAATCAAACTGAAAACCTTTGGTGACAGGGCAGTGCTCCAGCCACTGAGCTGCACTGGCCAGGGCAATATTGTGACATCTTTTTATGATTTTTTTTTTGCATAAAAGTTGTGCATTTTAAAGGTTATTTGCATCAACAGTAAAATAGATAAGTTAATTGTGGGATATTCATATAGTAGACGACTACATTGCAATTAAAAAATGAACCACTGCTGCCACAACCATATGAGTGAATCTTACAGGCATATGTTGAATAAAAGGAACCAGACAGGAGGAGTACAAACTGACCCTGACCGGTGTGGCTCAGTTAGTTGGACATCATCCTGCAAAGCAAAAGGTCTCCAGTTCCATGCCCGATCAGGGCACATGCCTAGGTTGCAGGTTCTGTCCGTGGTTGGGGCCTGTATAAGAAGCGACCGATTGATGTTTCTCTCTCATATCCATGTTTCCTTCCCTCTTTTTCTCCCTCCCTTCCCCTCTCTCTATAAATAAATAAATAAATAAAATAGTATAAACTGTATGATTTCATTTTTATGAAATTCAAGAACAGATTAACATAATTATGCTGAGAGAAATCAGAATACTGGTTACCACTGTGTAGAGGAAAGGAGCAGTCTGGGCTGAGAAGGAGTGAAGGGGAACCGTCTGGGATTCAAGGAATGTTTTGTATCCTGAATGAGTGTTAGTTACATGGGTGTGTGTGTATGTGTGTTTAGTGGCCTGTGTATACAAAATTGGGGCATTCTATATATTGAATATGTCAAAGAAAAATATTTGGAAAATATGGAAAGGTACAAAAGAAAAAATACTCAGGTTCAAGATGATTATTTTGGATTTATGTCCACCTGTGCTTTCTTCTGTGCATGTATTAGCTTAGCATAAATGTATTTCCAATATGATACATTTTTACTTGCAGCCTCTTCTCATTAGCAATAAATTATGAGTATTTTCCTAAGAAAAATATTCTTTTACATGTTTAGCTTCAGTGTAGCATTTTTGTCAGTGCACTTAGTATAAACTATTTGATTAATCAGGCATTTGAAGTATAGGTTGTTTCCAGTTTTCCCAGAATAAGGAACACTTCTGATTTGAACATCCTTGAAAATATATCTTTGTATATATCACTCATTATTTCTTTTATATATTCTAAATACTAATTCTTTGTTGCTATTGCAATGAATGTGTATATTTTTGTCTCTATGGTTTGTTTATTTATGGTGTATTTTTCAAAAGATTTTAAATTTTAGTGTGTTCACAATTATCAGTGTTTTTTAAATGAATTGTCATGATTGAGTTTAGTTTTAGCAATCTTTCCTTATCCTGTGCCACATTTTCTTCTGAAAGTGTTAAAGTATTTTTTTATGAAGGTTTTCAATCAGTCTGTGATTCAGTTTTGTTTATCTTGTGAGGTAAGGAATCCATTTTATTTCCTGTACAGATAGTGAATTCTCACCATTTTTACTAAATAGTCTGTCATTTCCCTCTGTTTGTAATACCATTTCTGTCGCATATGTAATTTTCATTCATGTGTGAATTTATTTCTGGTCTCTATCCTATTAAATCTGTTTATCAACACTGTCATATTTGTTAATACTGTTAGAGAAATGCTAATATCTGCTAGGGCATATATTCGTACGTTGTTCTTTTCCTTTGGAATCATCTTAGTTATTCTTGGCCTTACTCTGCCATTTGAATTTTAGAATTAGGTTTGAGTCATTCTTTTAATTTTTCTTATACTATAAGTAGTCATATTATTCTAAGCATCAGAATACTCTGGAAATAATTCAGTTATTTAGGTGGCATATTAACTCTTTTAAGTTCCTTGGAGAAACCATTTGGTAAGCACATTTTTATGTAGTTGATTACTTTTGAAGGGCACTAAATAATACCCTCGTTGCCTGAAGAAGTGAATGTATAATTTTACTTTGAAGAGAATTTGGGACCATGTGGGAATCTATAGCATATTGTTAGCTCTTGTGTATTAATAATGTTTGCCTATAATTTCAATGTATATTTTATTTGGGTTTCATTGTAGTTTTGAAAAGATTGTTTTACTCCTTTGCCCCTCCCCCCAGTATATTTAATATTATAATTTCTTATAGGGACATTTATCTGCTGTCCTTCAAAAAGAAGAAAAAGTCTTATCAATTCATGGTAAAGAGGAGGCAATAGAAGTGCCTGTTATTAGTGCTTCGACTCAAGTAATGCTCAAAGGACTTTTTATGGTACTTGACTATCTTTTTAGGCAAAATAGCAGGTAAATGAAGATATCTGATCTGTATATGTTCTCTTAAAAATATTAGCCTTATTGAGTGTTAGCATGTGTTAATGCATTCTTTGTATGAGTACATAGGATAATCATAAACAAGTCATATAAATATTACTCTTATTGGCACAGATTCAGATTAATTGAAATTAGTCTTTATTAATGGAAATGAATATTGAAATCAGTAAATATACTAAGACACATTAAAATTATAGTCCTCTAGGACTAAACTTAAGCATTTATGTTTTTTCTTAAATATAGTTGACATATGTTTCTTCCAGTGTTAGAAAGTCTTTTTCTTATTGCATGAAGCCTCTATTTAGCGAACTGTAGAAAATGAAAAGCAGTCACCTTTCCCCACACTACCCCTTGTTAGGTTATAGTGCTGCATAGTTCCAGTAGTTTTGCTTTTTTAAATTGTAATATGTATATAATATAAATTTATCATTCTAACCATTTTTAAGTGCACATTTCAGTAGCATTAAGTAGATCCACATGAACATAATCAAGGGGAGGCAGAAACAGGGGAGGGAGGTGGGGTTCTCTGGGGCGGGTGGGGGGCAAATGCAGACAAACTGTACTTGAACAATAATAAAATTTAAAAAAAGAAATAGAAGATCAAAAACTGTGAACAGTAAAATGACAACAAACTCACAACTATCAACAACTGAACCTAAAAAACAAAAACTAAGCAAACAACTAGAACAGGAACAGAATCACAGAAATGGAGATCACATGCAGGGTTATCAGTGGGGAGGGGAAGAGGGAGAATGGGTGGGGAAAATGTACAGGAAATAAGAAGCAAAATAGGCACCAAATAGTGCAGGGTTAGGTTAAGAGTAGTATAAGAAATGGAGAAGCCAATGAGATTATATGTACAACCCATGGACATGAACTAAGGTGTGGGCAGAGTGCAGGGATCTCTGGACTAGGAGTTGGGAGGCTTGGATTTGAATTCTGATTCTGCCATGATGTGTGTAGTGTTTGAACATAGGGAGGGGCAGTGGTCAAGGGCGGGTCATTCGCTGATGCCTCGTCTCTGTAAGAGGGTTTGCTTCTAAGACAATGACTTATTTTCTGTCAGACTTACTGAATTTAATTAATAGTGGTTGTGTGGTGGGGAAAATGTTATCTTTGAATGGGAAGATAGCAGGACTCTCACTATAGTTTTAATATTATCAATTTTTATGTTGCATGTAGCTGGGACATTTTATGTTTTATAAAGTTATGCCATTTAATTACTATTTTACTTTCATTTAGGTTTGCAGATGATTATAAAGTTGCTATTCAACAAACTTACACTTGGATAAATCAGACTGAATCTTCAGATAAAAATGGATTGTTTGCTGTACCAAAAAATAAGAAACGTTCACGACAGAAAACTGCAGTTCATGTGCTAAACTTTTGGTGCTTAAATCCAGCTGTGGTAAGCTGAACGTTGCATATGAAAATTCTGCCTTCTAACTCAGTACAAACAATTAAATAGACATGGTCGACTTCGTTAAAGATGGTTTTATATATCAAATGTTGTTTCCTTCTAGGCCTTTTCGGATATTAATGGCAAAGTGTGGACAATTGTTTTGACATCTGGGACATTATCACCAATGAAATCCTTTTCATCAGAACTTGGTGTTACATTTACTATCCAACTGGAAGCTAATCATGTCATTAATAATTCACAGGTTAGGATTTTTTTTTTTTTGAAGGCTTTCTGTCTTTTTTTGACCTTAGTATAATTCTACATAACAAGTTGGAAGGTACCTAAGTACTAGTAAACAGATCCTGATAGGAAATTCAACATTTCAGTTTTAGAATAAAAGAAAATCTGTCTAGATAGTGTCAACAAAAAGGAAATACTAATAAATGCATTCCTTCAAATCCAGTGAGTAAATAATGCACTTTGGATGCAAAGAGTGTATTACAATTTCCTACTTTAAATATTTTACTGTTTTTAAGTGAAAAATAAAAACAAAACAAAAATCAACCTCTTTTTTTATTTTTTAAATTGCTTTGTTTTTCTGATTTTATTTTATTTATTTATTTTTAAAAAATTTTATTTATTTATCTTTAGAGGGGAAGGGAAGGAGAGGGAGAGAAATATCAATGTGTGGTTGCCTCTTGTGCGCCCCTTGCCGGGAACTGGCCTGCAACCCAGGCATGTGCCCTGACTGGGAATCGAACTGTTATCTTTTGGTTCGCAGACCTGCTCTCAATCCACTGAGCTACACCAGCCAGGGCTTCAACTTCTTTATTATAGTTCCTATTGTTTAATGATTTGTTCATGTGTTTCTCTTTTCCGTTAGACTATAGTGTATCCTTTTTCTTCTCTTTCTGTCCACATTCTTCCACTCCACCTAAATTCACGTCTGGCATTCGTTAGCAGTTGTTCAGCACATGTTTGATATCTGAAATGAATTAGAAGTACTCTTATGAGTCCTGTGACTTAAGATTTTAATTTTTATAACAATACCATATAAATGTTATCTTAGTTTTCTTAGGAATGCTTTAATTATCATTTGTTGATCTGTCTTCTGTTTGTCTGTTTGTTTTTTAAGAAGTAATTTCAAGCAGTTAGCTACATGTTTAACACCACCTCTGTGCCTAACACTATTCTAATACTTTATGAAGATGTAGTTTTCAACCAAAGTATATTTGTGGGGACATTTTTGTTTCTCACAATTACTTGGGTGGTGCTACTGGCATTTAGTAGTTGAGACCCTGAATAAGCTCCTATATAATAACTAAGAATTGTGCTTTCCAAAATGCCAGAGTGCTCCTGTTTATAAACGTTGCTCTAAACTATAGTGAAGGAAAAATATATGTTCCACATTTTAAAGCTGCTCTCTTTAAAGGCTCAAATAAATGTAGGAAGTTATTAATAAATGCATTGTATATGAGCCTATATGTTCATTCATTTGTTGATTCCTCAGATTTTTATTTTAAAAATTATAAACTTTAGAAAAGTAGAAAATGGTATTCATATAGTGAACATCTTATACTCTTCACCTAGATTCATCAACTGTTACCATTTTGTGTGTGTATGTAAATATATATACATATATATGAGAGAAGAGAAATAATGCAACATGTTAAAAATTATATATGTGCACTGTATATGTAATGTATATATAATGCATACATGGCACATTTTTGGATAAACTGTTAAAAAGTAATGTGGACACATCACGCCACCTTGCCTTTAGTCAGTTTAGCATGTCTCTCCTAAGAATAAGTGTGTAACCTTACATAACCACAGTGCCGTGACCATGCCCGAGAAATTTAATGTTTGTGTTTCTCCATTTACTCTCAAAATGCCTTTTAACCTATTTATTTTTTCTTATTCTTAATCCAGGGTCCAAATAAGTGTTATATATTGCATTTGGTTTTGTGTCTCTTTGGTCTTTAAAACAGTTTTCTTGCCCTTTTTTCTGGTCTTTCTGACATTTTATAAAATTCAAGTCACCAGGTGTCTTGAGGAATGGCTTATAATCTGGATTTATCTGATTGCTTCCTCACGATAAGATTCAGGTTAAACAGTTTGGTAATAATACTATACAGGTTGTATTGTTACTTTTCATTGCATTATATCAGGAAACATAGTATCAGTTTTTCATATTACTAGTTGATCATTTAAGTAGTAGTTGGTTAATATGGTATTCATTAGATGTCATCTTGCAAAATGTACTTCAATCTCATACATCATTTCATTTGTTTTATTTTAGTATATTTTATTGATTATGCTATTACAATTGTCCCATTTTTTCTCCCCTTTATCCCCCTCCGCTCTGCACCCCCACCCACCAGCACTCCCCCACCCCTTAGTTCATGTCCATGAGTCATACATATAAGTTCTTTGGCTTCCTCATTTCCCATACTATTCTTAACCTCCCCTGTCTATTTTCTACCTACCATTTATGCTTTTTATTCCCTGTACCTTTACCCCAATTCTTTCTCCATCCCTCCCCGCTGATAACCCTCCATGTGATCTCCATTTCTGTGATCCTGTTCCTGTTCTAAGGTGTTTGCTTAGTTTGTTTTTTTTAAGGCTCATTTTTTGATAGTTGTGAATTTGTTGTCATTTTACTGTTCATATTTTTGATCATCTGCTTTTTCTTAGATAAGTCCCTTTAACATTTCATGTAATAAGGGCTTGGTGATGATGAACTCCTTTAACTTGACCTTAACTGGGAAGCACTTTATCTGCCCTTCCATTCTAAATGATAGTTTTGCTAGCTAGAGTAATCTTGGATATAGGTCCTTGCCTTTCATGATTTTGAATATTTTCTTCCAGCCCCTTTTTTCCTGCAAGGTTTCTTTTGAGAAATAAGCTGATAGTCTTATGGGAACGTCTTTGTAAGTAGCTATCTCCTTTTCTCTTGCTGCTTTTAAGATTCTCTCCTTATCTTTCATTTTGGCCAATTTAATTATGATGTGTCTTGATGGGTTCCTCCTGGGGTCCAATTTTTTGGGGACTCTCTGAACTTCCTGGACTTCTGGAAGACTGTTTTCTTTGCCAGATTGGGAAAGTTTTCTTTCATTATTTTTTTAAATAAGTTTTCAATTTCTTGCTCTTCCTCTTCTCCTTCTGGCACCCCTATGATTTGGATGTTGGGACATTTAAAGTTGCCCCAGAGTTTCCTAAGCTTCTTATTTTTTTGAATTCTTGTTTCTTCATTCTTTTCCGCTTGGTTGTTTCTTCCTTCTGTTTCAAATCATTCATTTGAGTCTCAGTTTCCTTCCCTTCACTGCTGTTTCCCTGTATATTTTTCTTTATTTCACTTTGCATAGCCTTCACTTCTTCCTCTATTTTTGCGTCTGTGTACTCAGTTGTTTCTATGAGCATCCTGAATACCAGTGTTTTGAACTCTGCCTCTGATAGGTTGGCTATCTCCTCGTCACTTCATTCTTTTTTTTGGAGTTTTTATCTGTTCTTTCATTTGGGCCATATTTCTTTGTCTCAGGGTGCCTGTTACATTGTAAGGGGTAGGGCCTTAAGTATACATAGGGGCGGGGCAACCGGTCTCTGAGTTGTGGTGCTGTATGTGGGGGAGGGGTCAGAGAGGGAACAATGCCCCTTGCTCAGCTCTTGACCTAACTTTCAGTCACTTACCCTGTTACCCACAAGCAAATTGGGCCCTTCTGGTGCTGATTCCTGGGTGGGTGGGTTTGTGTATGTTCTAGGACCTCGTGGGTCTCTCCAGCAAACTTTCCTATGAGGCTGGGAGTTTCTGCCACCATCACAACCCTCACAGATTTTTACAGCCAGACGCCTTGAGGCTTTAGTTTCCCATGCTGGAACCCTATGTTGTATGGTCTGTCTTACTCCCCAGTTGTTCCTCCTTGCTTAACCGCACACAAATGTGGGACTGCCTGGTCCTCCAGGCACTACCTTGCTGCTTGTCCTCCCCTCTTACCAGTCTGTATGAATGTTTCTTCTTTAACTCCTTAGTTGTTGGACTTCTGTACAGTTCGATTTTCTGGCAGTTCTTGTTATTTTTTGTTTTTAAATTTGTTGTCCTTCTTTTGGTTGTGCAAAGAAGCAAAGCTTATTTACCTATGCCTCCATCTTGGCCGGAAGCCTCATACATCATTTCAAAATACAGTACTATTATAATTTTCAGCAATCTGAAGTGTTTGTATTGCTTGTAGATTACTACTAAAGTTTGTTCTTTCTCTTGATCAAATTAACTACACTAAGATTGGAACTGTATGAGTTAAAAGAATTGCAGAGAAGTGTAACATTTGGTGGGCTTGATGTTTTATGACTACAGGTCATTGAGCATCAGTGGGTTTGTGAAAGAGTAGTCTCTTTGCTGGTTGAATCTTAGAAACTTGTTTGTATGAGTTCATCCCAGCCCTCACCTCTAATATTTTGGAACTCTCTCTAATTTGTCCATTTCATTTGTCCAAATCACTCAACAAAATTCTGTTACATGTTTAATCGTTCAAAACTATTTAGGGAATAGATAAGTGAAACACTTTTTGTTTTCATTGTAAAATTCAATGATCTGCCTAAAAGTAAAACTTCTACAAATGAAATCTCTATATAATTATATAAAAGTAATAGAAAAAACTCCAACGATTTAGAAATATAGTTCCTCTAAACTTGTTGTTTGATTTTCTTTTGACATGTAGGTAATTAAAGCTCCCAATTAAATCCTATTTTGCCTGCCTAGTCTAGGCATAACTTTAATACTGATATATTTATATTCTAGGTTTGGGTTGGCACCATTGGGTCAGGCCCCAAGGGTCGGAATCTCTGTGCTACCTTCCAGCACACGGAAACGTTTGAGTTCCAGGATGAGGTGGGGGCGCTGGTGCTGTCTGTGTGCCAGACTGTGAGCCAAGGCATTTTGTGTTTCTTGCCATCTTACAAGGTAGGGGAATATTTATTTTTTAAATTTTATTATTATTATTCTTAATATTTTATTTGGATTGTATTTTTTTCCATTGCCATTTATCACCCTTATACCGTCCTCCACCTCTACCACTGCACCTCCTACGCCCCGGCAGTCACCACATTCATGTCCGTGTCCATGAGTTCTTTTTCTTTCTTGCTTGATCCTTCCACTCCCCAACCTGCCCCCTCCCCACACCCCGGGCTGTCAGCGTGCTCTCTCTATGAGCCTGCGTCTGTTTTGCTTAGTTCAGCTTGTTCATTGTGTTGCACAGATGAGTGAAATCATATGGTGCGTGTCTTTCTCTGACTGGCTTATTCCACTTAGTATAATGTTCTCCAGGCCCATCCATGCTGTCGCAAAGGGAAATACTTTCTTTGTTTTTACAGCTGAGTAGTAGTCCATTGTAAATCTACCACAGCTGTTTTATCCACTTATGTACTGATGGGCATTTGGCTGTTTCTAGATCGTGGCTACTGTAAATAACACTGTGATGAACACAGGGATGCATATATTCTTTTGAATTAGTGTTTTGGGTTTCTTGGGATAAATTCCCCAGAAGTAGAATCACTACGTCACAAGGGAGTTCCATTTTTAATTTTTTGAGGTAACTGCATACTGCTTTCCACAGTGGCTGCACCAGTCTGCATTCCTGCCATCTTTGCCTGTAAAAAATCATGTGGGATTACCATGATAAGCTTTCTAGGGTGAGAAGCAAGGCAGGGGAATTACAGTTTTCTAAACATCATATATTGTTTTCCTTATTTATTGATTGAGGCACTGATTATTCTCTCACTATTTTACTTGACAGTCTAAAATACTAAAAGGTTTCAAGCTATCTTAGTTATATACCCTCATAAGAGGACAATTTATGCATATGGGATTTTTATTTTTAGGGGCAACTTGATATTCTCGTAGTTTAAGAGAAAAGGAGCATTCTTTCTCACTATCATAAATTGCACTTTTGAAAGTTGCAATAATCTGAATCTAATTGGTAATATAATCAACTTTTTCTGTTGCCTGTGTACTTCATGTATCTGGCTAGAAGGAATGATTTTTTTCTTGTTTTTAGACTCACTCTGATTCTTAATATTTTCTTCAGTTAAATTGAGTTATATAATACATTTTAGTCCTAATATTCAAAGAATTAAGATACATATAATTTCTGAGAATAATATATTTAGCAAAATCAAAGCTAAGCCCTGGCTCACGTGGCTCAGTGGATTGAGTGCCAGCCTGCGAACCAAAGGATCACCGGTTTGATTCCCAATTGGGGCACATGCCTGACGGGCCAGGTCCCCAGTAAGGGTTGTGCAAGAGGCAACCACACATTGATGTTTCTCTTCCTCTTTCTCCCTCCCTTCCCCTTTCTCTAAAAATAAATAGATAAAATCTTTAATAAAAAAATCAAAGCTGAATTCTAATGTAGAGAAGTGGCAATTATTTTTCCCCATATGAAGTTATATATATTAGGACAATAGTATAAGCAATATATTTGAATGCAAACATTGGGTTTGGCTTTTCTGCTGTCTCTCCATCTATATACATACTGCTGTTGTCTGAGTGTGTCCCCCCAAATTTTATATGTTGAAGTCCTAATCCCAAATGATGACCTTAGGTGGTAGGGCCTTTTGGAGGTGCTTAGGTCATGGGAAGAAAGTCCTTATGAATAAGGTTAATGTCCTATAAGAGGCTCCAGAGAGATCACTTGCCCCTTCCACCATGTGAGGACACAGCAAGAAGGCGACAGCTATGAATGAGGAAGAGGGCCCTCACCAAATGTGACCAACACTAGTACCTTGATCTCAGACTTTCCAGCCTCCAGAACTGTAAACAATAAATTTCTGTTGTTTATAAGCTCCCCAGTCGGGAGTATTTTGTTATAGCAGCCTGAATGGGGCTAAGAGAAATACTTTGTTAGCTACAGATGCAGTAATTAGTCCTCCTGTAGGTAAACTAAAAGAATTGCTTTTAGAAGAAATTTAATCAGATTGTTTTTTATTAGAATTTCTAAAAATAAAATGGACATAAACATCTTAAAAATTCTTGATAGAAAGTAGTATTTATTCCTGAGTGTGAACATCTATGCTCAATAGTTATATTAAGGAAAACCAATAATTAAGCCTGGGACTAAAGTAAAGCAAAATCTCAACACATTAATAAAGCCTTTTATGTTTTCCAATCACAGTTGTAAAAAGTGAGCCAAGTAAATGAACAATTTCATTTTTATGCTAGGCTTCAAAGACATGGTAAGAATGATTCTTTATATGCAAGGAACCAGCTTGGTATGTGTTTTTCTCAGTGTGTATAGAGGAGAACCAAATCTTACACAAGTTATTTAAATGGACAATAATATAATTGTCAGTGAAAAAGTTACAGTTCAAAAGAAAACAGCCTGTGTGTTGAACAACACACCATACCTTCTGGTACCAGTGCTCTCAAGTGAATTAATTTTCATGAGCCAGTTTAGTAGTTTAAAACATATTCTAATTATTGACATATTGAGGTGAAATACTATCACTTGATAGAAGGAAAGTAATACTCTACAAATCAATGGAATGTCATTTCCTAATTTAATTTTTTGGAACAATATAACACAGTATTAATTTTATAGTTACTGAAATTAACTATTGCTTATTGGGTGACTTTAGAGACTATAACATTTGAATATACTTTTTTACAGATTTTTAGTATATTGCTTGGATATTAACTCCATAATACATACAAAAATTTCCTCAGTTTTTCACTTATTGAATTCATTATTGTAATTTTTTGAAGCTTTTATTTGTTACCGAATTGATTCTCACACATATTAATAATAAAATGATTATAGTGAAAAACAATAATTCTCTGTCTCACTCTTCCTCCTTTCCAGTTCCATACCTCAGAGGCTCCTCAAATCTTTGATCTATTCCTCTCATTATTTATTTTTATTGTGGTAAAATATGCAAAACATAAAATTTATTGTTTAAACCATTTTTTAATCCTCACCCAAACTTTTGTGTTTTATTGATTTTTAGAGAGAGAGAGGAAAAGGCAGGGAGGAGGGGGGAGAGAAGGAGAGAGAGAGACAAGAGAAATATTGATGTGAAAGAGAAACATCAATGTGAGTGAGAATCTGACCCATCAATGGATCAGTTACCTCCTATATGCGCCTTGACTGGTGATCGAACCTGCAGCCTAGGTATGTGCCCTGACCGGGAATCAAACTCACAACCTTTTGGTGTAAGAGATGATGCTCCAAATAATTGAGCCACTTGGCCAGGGCTTGGTTACACCTTTTTTAAAAAAAACAATTTATTTTAATTTTTATCTGTTGATTTTAGAGAGAGAGGGGAAAAGAGAGAGAGACGGACAGATATTGATTTGTTGTTCACTCAGTTATTTATGCATTTATCAGTTGACTCTTGTATGGGAATCGAACCTGCAACCTTGGTGTGTCAGGACAATGCGCTAAACAACTAAGCTACCTGGCCAGGGCCTTGGTTACAGTTGTTAATGTTCATGTGTAGATAATCTTTGTAGTAGTGACCAATGGACTTTTTTTTTTGGCTTGACATTTCAGATTGGTAGTTTTTGAATTTAAACAATTTTGGTTATTGTCTGGTGGAAAATAACCTTGATGCAATGGTAGCCTCCAAACACCCTTATCAAGGTATCCCAGAAGTAATGGGACAGAGAGAAGCTGGCAAGCCAAAAGTTAAGATGCTTGAATCACATAGTTTATTGAATAAATTTAAAACACACACTGAGTAAAGGGGAAGAGTTGAGGGAACACATTTAGGATAGAGTCCAAGTGGGTAGAAGGATCACATTACCTAAATCCTGAGTTATGGATTTCTCTCTTTGTTACATAAGATTTCCTTGTAGATAGTGTGTTTACAGAGACTAGAAATGAGGTTTGAGCAAGGTGACCCAATAGATGGAAAGTGCTCAAGACTAGTGATATACACTTTATTAGAGAAAAGCAGGGGCAAGTGCATTGGCCACACCTGTAGTTCACCAGTTCACCTGCTGAGCAACTGTGGATTTTATTTGCAGAATATCGCACTTATTCATGCAGAGTATACATAGTCCACGGCAGGTGGCTAAATTAATATTTCATGAATATTGAATGTTTTATGTGACTCAGATGTGTTTACTATGTCATGAATTTTTGGTGGTCCATGCATACATAGTATATCTTGAATATTAAGTGTTTCCTTGATTCATCCTTTTCTATCTGTGTTCATAAATACTTGCTATACTTATTTTATCTGTTTAATGTATCTTACAGGTTTTCAGCTTCTAGCTATGGTATAAACATCTTATGAGTTTTACCCATCCATTTTGCTTCTTGTCTTTTATAATAGAATTTGAATAACCTCAAATATACAAATATGCAAATTACAGATGCAAATTCTCATAGTCTCTTGCTTTCAATTTTAAGGTGCCTGATACTTTATGATTACGTTTTTAAACTTTAAAAAGAGACAGAACTTTCTGTAGGAAATGGTGATTGAATGGATAGAGCTCATACCAACATGTTGGTATTTGCCTTGGTACAAAGTACTTTTTCTGAGGAGTTTTGAGATGTAAAATTAGCCTCACTTGCCTGGTTGAGATAATGTTAACTTGAAGATGGTATAACTAGGAAGTCAGGGTAACATGACAGATAGTGAAGGGAAAAATATCATCAAGGAAAAGATTCTACAGATAGCAGCTCCATGTAGAAAACATTTCATGTAATAAGGGCTTGGTGATGATTAACTCCTTTAACTTGACTTTATCTGAGAAGCACTTTATCTGCCCTTCCATTCTAAATGACAGCTTTGCTAGATAGAGCAATCTTGGATGTAGGTCCTTGCCTTTTATGACTTGGAATACTTCTTTCCAGCCCCTTCTTGCCTGCAAGGTCTCTTTTGAGAAATCAGCTGACAGTCTGATGGGAACTCCTTTGTAGGTGACTCTGCCTTTATCCCTTGCTGCTTCTCGAATTCTCTCCTTCATTTGAATCTTGGCTAATGTAATTACAATGTGCCTTGGTGTGTTCCTCCTCGGGTCCAACTTCTTTGGGACTCTCTGAGCTTCCTGGACTTCCTGGAAGTCTATTTCCTTTGCCACATTGGGGAAGCTCTCCTTTATTATTTGTTCAAATAAGTTTTCCACTTGTTGCTCTTCCTCTTCCCCTTCTGGTACCCCTATAATTCGGATGTTGGGATGTTTCAAGATGTCCTGGAAGTTCCTAAGCCTCTCCTCATTTTTTTGAATTCTTGTTTCTTCATTCTTTTCTGTTTGGTTGTTTCTTTCTTCCTCTGGTCTACTCCATTGATTTGAGTCCCAGTTTTCCTCCCATCACTCTTGGTTCCCTGTGCATTTTTCTTCATTTCACTTACTGTAGCCTTCATTTGTTCCTCTAATTTGCAACCAAAATCAACCAATTCTGTGAGCTTCCTAATCACCAGAGCTTTGAACTGTGCTTCTGATAGGTTGGCTACCAGCGCTGTAAGCTCTGCATCTGATAGGTTGACCACCTCCTGGTCACTCAGATGAATTAGCTCTGGGACCCCGGTCTGTTCTCCCTTTTGAGCCATCCTTGGTTTTGTTTTTTTTGTTTTTGTTTTTGTCTGGTCGTAGCTGTTACGTAGTGAGTGGCGGAGCCTTAGGTGTTCACCAGGGCAGGGCAGCCCAGTTGATGGGCTGTGATGCTGGATGTGGGGGCGGGGTCCGAGAGGGAACAATGGCACTTGCTCCACTCTCTGCCAGATTTCAGTCACTTCCGCCACTTCCCCCAAGCAAACTGGACCCTCTGGTGCTGATTCCCAGGTGGGTGGGCCTGCGCACACTCCAGGACCCCGTGGGTCTCCCCAGTGAACTCTCCTGTGAGGCTGGGACTCCCTCCCAGTACCTCAGCCCCTACAAGTATTTTCAATGGGTGCTTTTAGGCTTCACTTCCCGGTGCTGGGGCCCTGTGTCGCGCAGTCTGTCTTGCTGTCCATTTTCACCTGGTTTATCTGTGCGCGAATGTGTGTCCATGGCCTGCCGCCTTGTGCGCTCCTCTTGGCCACCTCACATTTGGCACACCGCTGCCCTGCTGGCCACTGACGCCGCCTCTCTTACCAGTCTGGGTGAATCATTGTTGTTGGACTCTCACATAATTCAGTTTTCTCTGTGTCCTGGTTGGGTTTTCTTTTTTTTTTTCTTTCGGTTCTATATTTTTGTTGTCCTTAATGTTGGTTGTGAGAGGAGGCACAGCGTGTCCAGCTACGCCTCCATCTTGGCTGGAAGTCCCTATGTATACCTTTTAAAGGCACATTGCATTATGACTGCCTTGAACCCCCATGCATTTTCATATCCACCTATGTGTGGTAGGCAGAATTCCAAGATGGCCCCCCGAATATTCCTGGCCTCTGGTGTGCACACTCCTCCCATTTATTCAATCAAATACCAATCTAGGTACTGCTGTGAAGGTATTTGGCATAAGAAATCTGGGGGTTATAAGGGGACTAAATGGTAATGGATAAAATACAATAAAGATTAAATAAATGGAAGGAAGGAAGGAAGGAATTAGTTGACCTTAAGATAGGAAGAGATTTCTAGTTAGTCCTGATCTAATCACAGGTGATGATTTTTGCAGAAGATGAGGTCAGAGAGACATGATCTAGCTGTCCTAGAAGAAACCAGATGTTCATGTTGTAACCTGACTGGTAGGAGAGGTAGGGCACGTGGCAAGAAATTGCAGGTGGCCTATAGGAGCTGAGAGCAGTTCTAGCCAATAGCTAGTGGAGAAAAAGGAACAATAGTCCTATAGTTAGTAGGAAATGAATTCTATCACCTACCAGACCTTGAAACAGAACTCCAAATCCCAGATGAGAACTGCAGCCCCAGAAGACAGCTTAACTTCAGCCCAGTGAGACCCTGAGCAGAGAATCCAATTGTGTTGTGCCTATTCTTGTGATCTACAGAAACTTTGATAGAATAAATGGGTTGTTTTTATGCTACAACTTTAAAGAAAACTAAGTGCTGCTAGAACCATCTTATGGGAAAAAACAAAAGAGTTTTTGGGCCAACTCAATTATAATACAGATGCATTGACCTCATCATAGTTTACTTTAATTATTAGTCTTTTAATAGAGGAATAGAAAGAAAATGAGTTGGGTATTTTTTTACATAATCTACTCAGGTAAGGAATGAAACATATAAACGAATAGGGGACTAAATTTACTTGTTCAGATTTCTGCCAACATTTAGTAAGCCAACACTTCTTAATTCTAAAGTAGCAAAACTGGTCAAATATATGCATTTAACCATATGTTTTCTTCAGACATTGATGAACTTAACTATGTTGATCAATCAAAAGATATTCAGAAGTTATCTTTTAAAGAATCAGGAATGTGTTCCATATATAAATAGCTATTGGATCTTTATTGTTTTCTGTCCAAGAGATTTCAACAAAGTAGATTATCATAAGGAAATGTGTGAGTTATTTTTGAATTTCTATTTTATTCGATTTTTTTTACATTGTAAGTATCATTGTATATTTTTATCAGAATATATCAATAAATGACTGTAAAGCATATCAGTATCAGTAGTACAGCTTTTAACTTTTTCAGAGTCCTCATTCTTTTAACAAAATTATGTGAGGGAATTTTCTTTATGAGAGAGAACTGTAGAAGCTTTCATTTTTATTTAGATTGGCAACAAGTAAAAGGGATCTTACTTTCACTTCATATGGTATTCCTCCGTAGCATTCTTCCTAGTGCATTAACGACTATATCAAAATTTGTTGAAAGTTTATTCTGAAATATGACCAAGTCTTTTAAGGTGAAGGTGTTGAATCAGATATCACCAAATAGCTAGAGTTAGGAAGTTGCTTCAATAGAAATTCATACTTTTGGTTTTCTTATATTTTATTTTGAATATAGCAAGAATTAAGGGTATATTAATTTTTAGTGTAATTTAAAAAGTTATATAAAAACACTACTACTTTATTTTCAATTATTATTATTTATAAGGAACTGTATTTTATTCCTAACATGTGCCATCTATAGGTACATGTAACTGAATAAAAAAAGTAAACATTTCTTATATACTAGTACCTCATGAAATGAATAGTGAAGAATCATCTATGGATGGAAAAATGTAACAGATTTTACGTGTAAGTAAGTTATGTGAAAAAGATTACAAAAGATGGTAGTCTGTTTAGGCAGGCCTATTAAAAGCATTAAGACTTGAGTACTGGCTATTAAAGTGAGTAAATGGCAATATTATAAAGTTAAACACACGCCAAAAAACATTTTCCAGAGGACTAGGACTGTAACAATACCATTAATGAGGGCAAAGAGGTTTTAATGCAATTTGCACTTTCTAAAGTTTCAAAAAGAGGCTTTGAGTCAGTGCGTTATTAATGCGCCGAACATCTGGAACTGTGCAGAAGCCGCAGACAGTGAGCAAGTGCAGGGCTTCCCCGCTAGGCTGCATTCTACCGCTCTGCCTCCCTAGTGAGATCCCGGGTTTGAGAAGTTTGAAAAAGTAAAATGACAATAACCAGATAAGGGAATAACATTCCAAAGTGTCTTTTAATTTGTGAGATCTGACTTAAAAAAAAAAAAGTCTCTGAGTTTACCGAAGCTAAGTGAATGATGTGAACACCAAATCGTAGTTTAAATCATCTATCGCTATATGTGAACTAGTCTCTCAGTGTGTGAATAATATTCGTTCTTTATGAGCTAAGCGATTTTATAACAGACATACTTCACATTTCTCATGCACGGTAAGTCATCAAACCCGAGAGATGGCTCTGTGTTACAGTACTTCCCTATAAGGTATTTGACTTTTAGGTACCTAGTTGGGATACTTAAGAGAATTTAAAAATCCCTTGAATTCTGTGTGTGTTTAGTTATTTGCATGATTTCTCCGGTGAGGGGTGTGATTAAGATGTGTAGATGTGACGTCTGAGTGCCACGTGTGGCGGTAATGGAAAGGCCACAGACATAAATATTTTTGTTATCTCAGACTGAAAATTTGCTGTAGACTATTTTCATCCAAATAATTAGTATTGTTTGCTACATTTTCTTTCTTTTTTTTTTCTTTTTTTTTTAATTATATTTTATTGATTATGCTATTACAGTTGTCCCATTTTCCCCCCTTCATTACCCTCCACCCTGCACACCCCTCCCACCCACATTCCCCTCTTTAGTTCATGCCCATGTGTCATAAGTTCTTTAGCTTCTACATTTCCCACACTACTCTTGCCCTCCCCCTGTCTATTTTCTACCTACCATCTATGCTACTTGTTCTATGTACCTTGTCCCCCTCTCTCCTCTTCCCACTCCCCTATTGCTAACCCTCCATGTGATCTCCATTTCTGTGTTTCTGCTCCTGTTGTAGTG
>PVKU01009646.1:0-16040 GCA_004027475.1 Anoura caudifer
CGGAGCCAACCATCTCCAAGCTCACACGCAGGTGCTGTAACCAGGGGGAGCTGCTTCCCAGTTACATCCTGGGTTGAAGTCACTCCCATCCCCCTGGCGCAAAGCATGACCACAGCTACTTAACATATCTATGAAACCAGTTAAAGGCTGTGGATATGTTAAATGACCAGGCCAGAGTTTAGCTGCAAAACCATGGCTGTACAAAATAGCTCTGCATGTCCTGCTCAATGTGTCCCTTCCCCCAACTCAAACCTGGGGGGGGGGTGCGGGGGGAGGACATCCTATATATTTCTCTAATATTTACTGAACACTTTGAGTTCTGGACCCCATTCTAAATCCCTATTTGGGGTCCCCCTCTTGGCTGCACCCTGTTACAGTTCCCTTCAGGGTGGTGTTCCCCTCAGGGCAGCCTTCCCTTCAGGATAGCATTCCACTTAAACAGCACCCCTGAGGGCAGTGTTCCCAACAGGACAGCCATTTGCCTCAGGGCAACGTCCCCCTCAGGACACTGTTCCTCAGGGCAGCCATTCCCCACTTGGCTGCATTTCCCTCTGGAAGTGCCCCCTCGGAGCTGTGTTCCCCTCAGTCAGGTTCAGTTCAGGGTTTTGCTGACCTCACAGCAGCTTTCCCTCGAGGTGCATGTTTTTCTTAGGACAACATCCTGCTCATGGTATTGTTCCCTTTCTGGGAGCATTCCCCTGAGAAGGGCACACAGTTCAGAATGGAATTTGCCTCGGGACAGAGTTTCCCTGGTAATAGTTTCTCCCCACAGCAGCGTTGCTCTCAGACCTCCAGTCCCCTCAGAGCATCCTCACTCCGATCCAGACGGCTCCCCCTCAGCAGCATTAGTCAGGACAGGGTTCCCTTCAGAGCTTCCTTCCCCTGAACACATCCAATGTCATTCGCCTCAGTACAGTATTCCTCTCGGGACAGTGTTCCTCTCCTAGCTGCATTTGTTCTGGACAGCGTCCCCATTGGAACGGTGTTTTAAGCGCAGCGTTTTCCCTCAGGGCTGCAATCTCAGAAGACCATTCCCCTCAGGATGGTGCTTCCCTCAGGACGGTGTACCTCTCAGCACAGCTTCCTCCTCAGGGCACTGACCCCTCAAGACCTGCAGTTCCATTCAGATTTTCGTTCTCAGATCAGCATTCCCCCTCAAGACCATTTCTGTAAGGACAGTATTTCCCTCGGAGCAAGGTTCCCCGATAAGTGTTCTCTGAGGTTAGGTGCCCATCAGAACAGCGTTCCCTCCCGGGCAGCATCAGGCTCGGGAAGCCATTTCTATCAGGAGCCATTCCCCTCAGAGCAGCATTCCTTAGAGGATGGTGTTCCCCTCAGAGTAGACATCCCCTCAGGGCAGTGTTTCCATCTAGTCTTTGTACTTTAGAGACAGAGTCCTCTCAGTGTGGTGTTCTCTCTGACCAGTGTCCCTCCGGACTGATGGCATTATCCTCAGAGCAGCAGTTTCTCCGGATATCATTCCCACCAAAGTCGTGCTCCCCTCAGAATAGTGTTCCTTCGGGACATCAGTCCACTCAGGACGGCCTGTCCCTCAGAGCAGCATTCACTGCAGCCCAGGGTCCTCCTCAGAAACTCCTTTCTCTCAGAAGAGTGTTCTCTCAGAGCAGCCTTCCCTCGGGGCCGCATCCTGTGAGCCCTGCAGCCCCTCAGTGCAGTGCTCCCCTCAGGGCAGCGTTCCCCGTAGAGCATTCTTTTCCTCAGGACAGCATTGCCTTCAAGACAGCATTCTCCTTAGGACAGCATCTTTGTCAGGATAGCGTCACCCTCAGGAGGATGTTTCCTCCCAGCAGCAACCCCTCAGAAAGGCCTTTGCCTCAGAACAGTAGCATTCTCCTCAGAACAACATTCGCCTCCTGTTGGTGTTCCCCGTAGAGCATGTTTCCACTCAGGAAGCTGTGACGCTCAGCGCTGCATCAGAGGGGAAGCATGTGCTGAGGTTGGCTCCCCTGGAGCCCATGCGGTGATTCACGCAGGGACCTGGGCCCCTGGCTGGCCCCTGTGCGGTGGCTATTGCTGTTGCTGAGCTCGCCAGCCTGAAGCAGCCACCCAGAGCCTGTCAGGGCTGCTGTCAGGGATTTTCCTCAGGGGCATTAGTTTTGTGAAAAGAATGTGCGAGGAAAGTGCAAAAGGAATGACTCCAGGTAGCCCAGGACCAGCACCATGGGGGAAGCTAGAGGTCTTCTAGTCAGGACAGGTTATCACAGGTGCTGGAACCAGTGGGTGACTCTGTCACTGCCCGAGGGTGTTCCTCTCCCTAAACAGACCTGGGATAGGCCTTCCTGTCTCTGTCTCCCACCCGCTTGCATCACTCAACGTTCCCACACCTTCACTGTTGTCCCCACTTGTCAGGCTGGCTGCCACCTCCGCCCCAGGCCCATCCCACCTGTGCCCAACCCTGCCAGATGCTGACATTCTCCCAGGCCCCAGTCCATGCCTAGAAACCTGAGGGATCCGCAGGATTGCTTGCTTCTCTTCAGATCACCCTGCTTGAAGAGCTCCATTCTGCTCAGAGCCCCATTTTTCACCCTGACACGTTTTTGATTTTCTGAGCTAGGTGGCTTATTACTAAGTTCTACTTATCCCAAAAGCACTTACAGAAATTTAAAACCAAAATATATATAAATCCGTTTGAGTGTATCATACCACAAAGGTCATCTGTAATGTTCATTAAAACAAACTGATTTAATATTAGAAACCTTCTAGACAGTAGGAGCTAGTTGAGTTTAATATGACCGTGAAACACTCCGAATCCATACAGGTACACGCTTGGATTTGTGCTGCGAAAACGTCAGGAGTAATTAACCCCTCTCTCTGACAACTGGGTCGACACGCGCTTGGCTGCGCTCTGGCATGTGGGTGGAACAGTGTCTCCGAGGTCTGAGGCAGAGCTGGCTCGGGGTGTTTGCTCCCTGCCCCAGGCTCACTTGCTGAGCCACAGGAGGCGTATACGGCCTCTCGGCCTCAGGTCTTCATATAAAGTTGGAAGGAGAGCCCTGCCTGGTGTGGCTCAGTGGGTTGGGCATTGCCCTGTAAACAGGAAGGTCACCGGATTGATTCTCAGTTGGGGCACGGGCCTGGGTTGCAGGCTCAGTCCCTGGTTGAGGGTGTGCGAGAGGTAACCTATCAGTGTTCCTCTCTCATGTCAACCTCTGCCTCCCTGTCTCCTTCCCTAACGCTCTCTAAAATTAAAGAATCTTTAAAAATGAAGTGGAGGGAAAGCCCTTTGTCCACTCAGCAGTGAGTGTGGTGGTGACTGCTGCGGACAAGCCCTGTGTGGAGCCTCGGATGGGGCCGGATGAACTCCACAGAGGCTGGAAAGCCCCCTGTTATTTCCAGCTAGTGTGTGACAGCCACGCGGGGCATGCCGGGCAGACCGGCGGCTCGCCAACTGGACACCCGCTCCCAGGTGTCCTGAACAGACGGGCCCCCTTTTGTGCCTCAACAGCAGTTTACTGGCTACTTCCAAAGGCACGATGAGGTCCTGACAGCACTGGAACAGACAGCCAAGCGCTGCAAGAAGCTGGAGACAGTGTACAAAGAGTTCGAGCTCCAGAAAGTCTGCTACTTGCCTCTCAACATGTTCTTGCTGAAGCCCATCCAGCGGCTGGTGCACTACCGCCTGCTGCTGGGACGGCTGTGCGGGCACTACCCGCCCGGCCACCGCGACTACGCCGACTGCCGTGGTGAGTGGGGCCGGCGGGCCGGTGGGGTAGGAGCGGCTTCGGCAAACCTGAAGGCAGGGTGAGGGGGCCCCTGTGGAAGGGTCACGTGGGCAGCGGTCAGAGCTGGCCAGCCCCCCCCCCCCCGCCTCTGGCTAATGGAGACGAGCAGGCCCAGGGTCTGAGCAGGGTCCGTCCTTCCGTGCCCCACCCCCAGGCAAGGCCGTCTCTGCTCCACATCCGGGGAGTGTGATGAAGGACTCCAATTGTCCTGGAGGGGTCACAGGGAGTGGACACTGTGACGAAGGCAGAGCCCCCAGCAAGTGCACTGGGCGTTGGAGTGACCTGCTCCCTGCAGGCGTTTCTGTCCTGGGAGCCTTGGCTCTGAAACTCAAACAGGGTGGCCGGTTAGAAGTTTGGGACATAAATGGAGTCTGTCATGTTTTGCGCTGAAGGAACAAAACAAATGCTGGCCTTTTTAACCTACAATACGACTTCCAGTTGTAGGACAAATTTAGCAGGGATTGTAGGGAAATCCATCTGTTGGAAAGTTTTTACAGGTGAATTCACCATCAGGATTAAAAGCGAAAGGTGAGTGCTCACTTTGGCAGCGCATTTCCTGAAATTGGAACAATACAGAGAAGATTACCACAGCCTGTGCGCAGGGATGACATGCGAATTCTTGAAGGGTTCCCTATTATTTTTTAAAAACACTAAAAGATGAAAGACTTGCACTTCCCTCCAGCTGATCTCCCAGAGTCCTAATGGGGATACATGGGGTGCTTTCTGATGTGCGAGAAACAACAGGGATCATACAATGTTGTCTTCGTTCTAAAAGCGAGTGTTTCCTGTTTGCCAAAAAGGAAAAGGCACAGTTGTCAAAAAACTTTTCCAGGCGTTTTCACAGAAATAAAAGTGCAGCCCATTTAAAATGCTGCCTTCTGCCATCCGTCTCCTGAATGGGGGCCCCCTCTCCAGGTCCTGGGAGGGAGGCCAGGCCAGGGAGAGGGCTGGGCACGTGTACTACTCAGGTTCCTCATCAGTAAAACTCATCCCATGGGCTGATGCAAAAGCTAAATGAGGCTGTTTCCGAAAGTGCCTTGTAAATTGCCGACTCAGCTTGGTGCTGATAACTGGCAGCTGAGACGGTTGCTTCAGGGTCTCTGGAGGGCTCAGCTGACAGTAGCAGCTGGAACCCCTTCCCACCACGACCCCCCCACCCACCCACAGGGCCAAGGAAGAGGCCCACTGGGTGAGGAGGTTACCAGCTCCTTTGGTCTTCCCAAGAGCTTGAGCTTAGAGCAGCTGGCCGCACATCCTAATTTTATCCTCCATCAGTAAGGGTTTCTCAAGGGCTGTGCCTGGGCTGGCCCGGTGCTAAGTGTGTGTGGCTGGTTTGTCACGTCCCGCGGGTCCCGTGGAGACCCAGGCACGGAGGGCACTGCACGCAGCAGCCTCACCGCTGCGCCCAGTGCCAGCCAAGGGCCATGTGGAGCCCGCGTGGCAGCCAGGCCTTCCGGCCCTGCACTCCCCACACACGGCCTCCAAGGGCAAGGCGGCACTGGGGCCCATCCAGGGCCGGCCCACGGGGCCGTGCAGCCTGCCGGGAACAAGCAGAGCGAAGAGTCTCTGCCTACGGCGTGTCTCCCGGGCTCTGAGGGACGGTGAGGCCGGTGCGGGGCTGGAGGTCAGGAGTCTGCGCTGGCTCCCGGTGTCCACCCCTGTGGCGGCATCGCCGAGGCTCGTACAACATCTCGGTTCCCCACGTGCTTCCTCATCCGGCTTTATCCTCCCCCAGCCGTGGGCAGGCATGTTTCCCTCTGCCAATGAGGACAGGGGCCCTCAGCTGCAGCTCTCGCCTGACCAGACGCACAGGGCTGGAGCCGAGAAGGCGGGAGCTGGGTGAGGCTGCACATCTCCTGTGGGCCTCGGCACCTCGGGGGGCTGTGGCCGGGCAGCTGGCGGCCGGGTCCCCGTGAATGCGGTCGCTGCGCCCGGGGGCAGGGCCGGGTCTGGCCGAGCAGCTGCAGCCGGTGCGGCCTGGCCAGAGCTTTGCAGGCCACTCTCAGTGACTGGTTTTGGGTTTCGTCTGAATAGGTTTTCCTTCCTGACTCTAAATTTTCGTAACTGGGCTTGAACTGTAAGATTAGCATCTACTCCTCCATTCAAGGAGAAAATTATAAGTGCGCTGAAGGTGCAGATTATTTAGAATTCGAACTATAGTGAAGGAAATGCTGCTTCGCTCACCACGTTAGGCTGTCCCCACGGGCCGTTCCTTCTCCTTCCCACGCTGGAGTGCTGGGTAGTCGGCAGTTTGGGCCAAACAAATCCGGGTTTTGGTTCCTCAGCAAGAACCTGCACTTGCTGCGCCTGGCAGTCGGAAACCATGGGTGGAGTTTAAGTAGGATGTTCTTTGAATTAAAACTGACTTTTAAAATGCCAGTTCCTGTCACAACGTTGGGGTGGGGGGGTGCGGTGTGTGCCACCTCCGGCCCGCCCAGCCACCTGCGCTGTGGGTCTCTCGTCGCAGACGCCCTTGAAGTCATCACAGAGGTGACCGGCGCGCTGCGGCACAGCCTCGTGCGGCTGGAGAACCTGCAGAAGCTGACGGAGCTGCAGCGGGACCTGGTCGGCATAGAGAGCCTCAGCGCCCCAGGCAGGGTGAGCGACTGGGGCCTTTGGGGCGGGTTTCTTCACCATTTCGGCCAAGACGCAACTCACGCACCACGGCGCTCTCCCTTTCGGAGGGCGCAGCGTGGTGGTGTCAGTGTGTCGACAGGCTGTGCGGCCCGCGCCACTGGGCAGTTCCGGAACATTCCACCCACCAACAGCAGCCCCAGGCCTGTCAGCAGTCGCTCCCCACCCCCAACCCTGTCCGTCCCTGGTCCCTGGCGCCTGGTCCCGGCCCCTCTGGGCTTACCTGCGGTAGACGTTCCTCACAGTCAGGATCTTGCAGGAGGCGGCCTTTCTCGGGCCTTCACTCGGCCTGGCGTCTTCAGGGTTCGCCGCACTGCAGCGTGTCAGCGCTGCATTCGTTTCGTGGCTGCACAGCACCCCATTCTCTGGACCCCCCGAGTTCTGTTTGCCTCTCATCTGCTGATGGACCCCATTCTCTGGACCCCCCGAGTTCTGTTTGCCTCTCATCTGCTGATGGACGTCGGGGGGCCGTCCCTTGCTGGCTGCTGCGACCGATGCTTCCGTGACGCTTGCGGGCAAGTCCCGTGTGGACACGTGCGTGCGGTCCCCCCCGGGCGCGGGAACGGAACTCCTGGGTGCTGGGGCAGGTCTGCGTTTGACACTTTGAGGGAGCGCCCAGGTTTTCCGTGGCGGCTACACCGGTTTTCGCTCCCAGCAGGGGTCACGGGGGCCCCAGCTTCTCCCCATTCTCTGCCTCTTCAGTTCTGGCCGTCGGATGGTGCGCGTGGCAGGCATCTCGTGGTGGTGGCGGCTGCGTGCGTTTCCGAGGGCTGGCGCCCAGCATTTTCCACCTGTTATCGGGCGTGTGTGGGCCTCCTGGGGAGAAACGCCCGCTCGGACCCTTCGCTTACATTGTGATTGGGTGGTTCGTCCTCTTCCTTCGAGCTGGGAGATTTTCTACCGACTGTGGATAGCAGGCCCTTGCCAGAGTACGATTTGCAAATATGTTCTTCCGTTCCGCGGGCTGTCTTTTCACTCCCTCAGTGGCATCATTTACAACATGAGGTTTTTAATTTGGATGAAGCCCAATCTATCTTTTGTTGTTGCTGCCGGTAGTGCTTCAGGTCTTGTCGCTAAGAAACCGTCGCCCAATCCAAGGGATGAAGGTTTGCCCGCGTTTTCTTCTAAAAGTTTTCTATGCCCGTTCGATCCATTTCGAGTTCATCTTTGCGTGTGGTGTGAGGTAGGGGCCCAACTTCGCTGCTTTCCCTGTGGGTGTCCAGGAGCCCCAGCCCCGTCCAGGTTTGTTCCTGAACTCTCCGCGCATCCCCTGTCCTGTGCCTCCCGGGCGGCTGGCTTCCCGTCACGCGTGCCTTTGCTTTGAACTTAGCACTGTCGGCGTAAGAAAGTGCTTTACTGGTCTCACAGGGACGTTGCCTGTCTCAACGCAGAGCCGCACGTGGTGGAGTGTGGCTGCTCAGATCACACTCTGCACCCGCCTTGCGAGGAGAAGGCACTGAGCACCTGGGGCCACGCGCTCAAAGGAACAGTCGAGGGCTGAGTTACCCGGGAGGGCCCACCCTCCCGGACCTGGGGCCTCCGGGGCCAGGGCAGCCCCAGTCCTGTCTCCTGTCTCTCCCCGACAGCGGGGCTCTGAGGTGGGGGCTGCTGGCCGGGAGCTCCTGTGGGTCTGCAGGGCTCGTTACACACTGTGGGGTCTCCTCCTGTCCCGCAGCGTCTGGGGGATGGTGGCCCCAGGGAACCGTCATCAAAGGGACCAATAAGCAAGAGCAGCTCCTCGGAGGGGTGGGTGGACTTGGGAGCTGAGGCTGGACCCAGGCTGTCCCGGCCTCCTGGCCTGGGCCCCGGCTCTGGGAGCCCCGGGGGTGGACGGGGACGGGTGTCCGCTGCTCAGCCAGTGCCTTGCACACAGTAGGTGCCCCGCTGCTGCCCTGATGGCTGTTGTTAGTCAGATCTCCCAGTCCTGACGTTACAGCCCAGGGTTCCCGGTCTCCTGAGTGAACTATGTGTGTCAGTCAGAGACGGAACCCACCTGTGCTTCAGCAGAGCGGGGGCTGTTGGCCAGGGGGCAGGTGCGTTAGCAGGTACAAAGGTGAGAAGAGGCTCAAGTATCTGGGGGCGAACTGCAAGGCGGGCCCCACCGGGGGCTGGGGGTCAGCGCCCCGTGGGGAGATGCCCGTGGGTCTGGCATGCATGGCCCTGGGGCGGGGGCGCTGGACACGGGCTGCTGCTGGGTGTCCCGGGTCCCTGGGGCTGAAGTGGGCTCCGTGAGGGCAGGACACCTGCCAACTGGGTTGGAGGCTGCCGGAGGGGACTGTCACCGGTGGGAGCAGCCCTGGCCAGTGACCCTGGAGCAGGGCTGGGGCGGTTTTGGAGGGAGAGCCAGGCAAGGACACCTTCTCCTCCGGCTTCCTCTGTGCGCTTCACTCAGTTCCTCCGAGACCCGCCGAGGCTGGGTCCTCGAACGTGTGCTCAGGGCGCAAAGGTCCCTCTTGTCTGAAAGGAGCAGCGAAGGTGAAAGGTCTGTAGACACAGCCCACAGCAGAGGTAGCGGCATTGCCAGGACACTCAGTTCCTGCCACCAGTGTGGGGGGCTGGGGGCCTGTTTGACGCCTGTGCCCCCCGAGGCAGACATGTGGGGCCCAGGCGGCCTCTGTGCAGGGCCTGGGCTGGGTGTGCCCACTGGGGGGGTGAGTTCGAGGATGTCCCTGGGGCCCTGGAGGCCCAGTCCGGCTTTGGAGGGAGCGGCAGAGCCCTGTCCTCTCCGTTCTGCCGCCACCCCCTCTTTCCAGAGGGCGCCGCCCGGGACACGGGTGGACAGCTCCGCAGCAGCTCCCTCGGGGGCCGCCCTCCCTCTGCTGCGGAGCCTGTGTCCCATGCAGTGCACCCCAAACATGGCCACCTGTCAGCACCCAGGGGGAGCCAGGCGTGCCCCTTCTCCTCCCCCGTTTTTCTCAAAGTTGAACTCATGTCATGTCTGTAGCTGAACCTTCCAGCAGTTTCCCCTCGATGAGAGCAGCACCCTTTACTCCACACGCCACCCCAGTGAGCCAGGCTGCAGGCGCCCAGCGGAGTCTGAGGACGAGTTAACTGACCCCTGACAGGGCCTGGGTGACTGAGAGGAGCAGGCAGGAGGGGGAAGGTAGAAAGGCACGGAGGGTCCCTGGGTGTCTGGGAGAGCCGGGCAGGCCTTGTGAGGGGCTCCCCAAGGGGCCCTGAAGAGCTGCGTGGTGACACGGGCCGGCTGCCCTGCCACGTGCTGTCCGTGGAGGCCGCCCCGGGCCGGCACAGAGGGGCCTCGTTCCTGTCTTTCAGGAGTTCATCCGGGAGGGCTGCCTGCACAAACTCACCAGGAAGGGCCTGCAGCAGAGAATGTTCTTCCTGGTAGGTGGGGCCGCGGTTCTGTCGGGCGGGGTGGAGGGGGGCTGCACCAACACTCTGGCCCAGGCGGGTGGCCTCAGTGGACTGAGTGCCATCCTGAGAACCAAAGGGTCGCCGGTTCAGTTCCCAGTCAGGGCACATGCCTGGGTTGTGGGCACATGCCCAGTAGGGGGCATGGGAGAGGCGACCACACACTGATGTTTCTCTCCCTCTCTTTCTCCCTCCCTTCCCCTCGGTCTAAAAATAAATAACATCTTTTTTAAAAATGAAAAAACAAAAACAAGCAATAAAAAGCAGGCCAGCTGCCTTCCTCATCCTGGGCTGTGGGATGAGCGAAGCCGGCAGAGAAAATCCCACCTGCCTGTGGCCACAGGGTGCCACCCCCGGCCCAGCTGACAGCTCTCGGCTCTGCCGGCGGGAGCTGAGGCCTTTCAAAGAGTCCCTGCTGCCACCAGCTTCCCGGTCGCCTGCTCCCCTCCGCCCACCCAGGCGCAAACCCGGACCTCAGTCTCCCGGGTGGGGGTGGCCGGCCCGAGACTTCTGCCGCTTTGCGCGGCTACTAGTCACCTCGGCTCAAAGGCAACTGTTCACTGATAAGCAATTTTTATGAGTGAAATAAAAATCCCTTTTTTGCCAGAAATCTCTGGCAAGCTGAACAGATCCGATAACCCCATGGGGCCCGTGGAGTTGAGGTTGGCCTGACAGTTAAGGCGGGGAAACCTGCCGCCGGCTTTTAAAGCGCCCGGCTCTAAAGCTGCCTGCTCAGTTCTCAGACGTGCTGCTGTACACCAGCCGAGGCGCCTCGGGGACCAGCCACTTCCGGATCCGGGGCCTCCTCCCGCTGCGCGGCATGCTGGTGAGTGCGGGGCTCCGGCGGGGCGTCGGGGTCGGCGGCCCAGCCGCCGGAAAAGCCCCCGCGGACGTGCGGTCTGTCTTCGCCTGTTGTGCTTATTGTGCTTGGTGCTCAAACAGCCCCCTGCACCCCCGCCAGGCTCAGGCCTGGGGTCGCCGCCAGCACCTGTAGGACAGGCCCCCAGCTCGCCTGGCCCGCCTGCCGCCCCCCCGGGAGCCTTTGGTGGGAGACGGGATGAAAGGCGCCGCGCGGGCGCCAGGGCCACTGCGCCGCTGCTGCGGAGGAAGGGGGCTGACGCGGGTGTGGAAGGCGGAGACCGGGCCCCCAGGTCTCGCGGCTGCGGAGCTCTTACTTCTCTGCGTGGCGTCTGCGTCTCTCTTCTCCGACACCACAGCTCCAGGCCTTCACGGCACTGCCAGTCAGCGCACACGCATGTGCGTGCGCACGGCTGAACACAGGCGGATGCGCCCCGCGCCGCCGAGGCGGCGGCTCCCGACGGGCTGGGGCGGCTCCCCGCCTCTTCCCTCCAGGTCGTCCCCTGCGCGGTCCCTCGGGGAGTCTCCCGTGGGGCCTGCAGGGCGCCCCTCCGCCTCCACCGTGTTGTGCCGGCCTGGGCTGTTCACGGTCCGGCCGCTCTGGAGCACTCTGTCTGTCTGCCACAGTCTCGTCCGCGCGTCCCTGTCCCCCACTGCCACTGCTCCAGCATGACACCGCACTGTCTCCGAGGAGCAGAGATTCCTCACTTTAAGGTGATCTAGTTTGTTGGCTGCCTCCTCCGCGGCCAGGGCTTTCTGGGGCCTGGTGAGGACGCTGTGAAGGTCGTGGGGAGACCCTCCCAGAGACGTCTGCGTGCTCTCCACCTGCTCCCACCCGCCCCGTGGAGTCTGCCCTCAGCCGGGAACCCTTGGTGGTTTGGGAACCATAAACACAGGAGGCTGTTGGTCCGGCATGTCTGACGGCAGCAGGTGTCTCTCCCGCGGCCCCTGCCGGGCCTCCCGTGCAGGCGCCCGTGGGTGGGGTCCGGCTGCGCTGCGCTCTGTCCTGTGTGGCCGCCGTCTGCCTCGAGGGTGTCCCGCCCATCTGGCCCTGGAGTCCCTCCACGCTTCTCTCAGCAGAGAGGACCAGTCTGAAGGGGCTCGCCTGCTGCTATGGGAAGCAGACGTCCTGTTTCCACGTTTGCTTTTATAAATTACACTTTCGTTATAGAAAAAAATAACTGGAAGTGCAGAACGAAAAGGCGCGATTCTACCGCCCGTTTGCAGCATACCCTCCTGGCTCCCCGGGGTGGGGGCAGGGGGTCGATCCTTTCTGCCACCGCAGTTGGTCACCTTTACCAGCTGTCCTGTGACCCACATGGGTTTTGCCTGGTGAAGCGTCGGAACACGCTCTCGAGTCCCCCGTCCCTCCACCGCCTCACCGCGTGGAGGCCAGACGGCCTCCTGTTGACTTGACCGGCTCCTGCACCGCACAGCCCAGCGCCATCTGGTGTTTCTGAATCCGCACCAGCACCATCGCGGGCCTCTCCACACACCCTTCACCGCGTCCTTGAGACAAATCCCAAAACGCTGTGTTTGGGTGTCGGGCTGTGTCCCCGGCGTGGATGGGGCTGCTCCGTGGCTGTGGGTGCACCGTCCACTAAGCACATCTGAGGCTGTGCCTGCTGCTCGGCCCCACCCTGCCTCCTCCAGGGCGGTGAACCGAGCAGCCCCGGGATGCACGCGGCCAGGCCAGGCTGGCTGGGGGCTGGTCCCCCGGCCCCCCCTCTGGGAGGCTCCCCCTCTGGGAGGCTGTCCTGCGTCTGTCCCTTAGGTCTCCGTGGTCTGTTAGCTTTCCACACACATTCGGGAGCCATTTGCAAAGGTGCCAGCCAACCCTCAGTTAGTGACGGCTTTTCCCGTTGCCTGTGGTTTCGTTTTGCCCTTTTATAAAATCACCATCCACCCAGACGGGAACTGTGTTTGCCTTGTTCCTGCAACAGCACCTGGCACATTCTCGTTGAAGGGGTGAATTTAGACATCTTTGTGTAGTCGCATCTGCCCCTCTTGTTCCTTTAGGGTTTCTGTCCTTGGTGCGGGCTCTGCAAGTCCTTTCCGTGCCCAGGTTACATCGGCACCTTATTTTCTAGTACATTTATGGTTTTGTTTTTCTCATTCAGCTGATCTGCCTAAAATGTTCCGATGAACGTTATTAGATTAGAATATAGCATTTTCTACCAGTGGTCAGTTTGTTACCGGGGAGAGACCGGAGTCAGGGGGCCCCTCTCCCCCGAGCTTGTTCCTCAGCTCTCGTCTCACTCCCGTGAGATGAATTCAGGCGAGACGCACAGAGC
This sequence comes from Anoura caudifer, assembly GCA_004027475.1. Classification (NCBI taxonomy): domain Eukaryota; kingdom Metazoa; phylum Chordata; class Mammalia; order Chiroptera; family Phyllostomidae; genus Anoura; species Anoura caudifer. The sequence goes on from PVKU01009646.1 coordinate 12,902, forward strand.
GGAAACGAGAGAGCGAGTTTATTCATGAAACACACACGAGCGTGAAGCTGCAAGCAGGCACCTGGCAAGGCTGCGTGCCCCGCGTACGGAGGATATAAAGTTGTCAGTGAGCGTGTGAGTGAGTGAGTTTGTTTTACACACTTGAGCTGAGGCGACAAGCGGGCACTCCGCTAACCCGAGTGCCGAGGGTGTACAGCACTCAGCTCATCCGAGGTTCAGCGGTTATACATATGCGTCAGTCAGCTTCTCGGTCCCCCTCCTGCTCCCCTTCTAGACCTTGGGAACCAGCCGCAGCTGCCAAGGCTTTCCTGTTAGCAAAGGCCCTTTGTCCCCGTCGGCGAAATTCCTGCAAAAGCTCCCATCCCAGCGCAGAGTCTCAAGGGCCTGCCTCCTCCCGCCCGCTCCCTGCTGGTGACGTTCGGCACCGGACACCCAGCAGCCTTATCGGACCAGGCGCAGGACTGCTGGCTGGGTCAACAAGTGAGACCGGCCTCTCTCCCGCCCCCTGCCCGAGAGCAGCGCCTGTCCTGACAGGTTGTCCTGCTGTTCGCCGGACGCTTCATTTCCTCGGTGATCTCGAAGGCAGCCTGCGCCCTGGGCTTCATCCCCGGGCCCCTTCCAGGCGTCTGGTGTGTGTCCGTGTCCCAGCACCGCCCTCTCTCCTAGTTTGTGGTGCGGGACAGTCACTGCCTGGGGAATAAACTTCATCCCTTACTTGCCCTCCTTTTAAAAAAGCTTCTTTTTATTCTGAAGTATTTAATTCTTCCTATAGATTTTGGACAAAATCCTTCAAAAAAAGCACATTGAGATTTCTATTGAAATTCTATTGCGTTCATGAGCCACTTAATGGCAGGGATACACGTTTGAGAAACGCCTCACTCGGTGCCTCTGTCGTGTGAGCACCGGCGCAGCCACCCAAACCAGATGGCACCGCCCGCTGCCCAGCCCCTGGGCCCCACGTCTCCGCGGATCCTGCAGGCAGGTGTAACGGTGCTGCTTGTGCATCTAAACGTAGAATAGGTACCAAGGATGGTGTAAAAGATACAAATGGAAAGAAAGGTTGAGAGGCGGCAGACCTACCTAGCAAGGTCTGCCTTCTAAGTGCTAACAGGGCGCTTAACCATGGGCCGGGTCTGCAGGACTGGACGCGGCTCTGGGTGGGCCATGCGTCAGCGGCGAGCGCGTGGGAAGGCCTAGGAAGGGTATCCCTGCACGCGACTGAAGACTCATAAGCCCCGGGCACTCAGGCCACAGCAGGCTTACAGAACAGCCCGGGGTTAAATCAGGCGTGAGGAGAAGATGCAGTCACGGGGCACGGTTAAACACGTGGTGCGTGAGGCTTTTGCTGGCGTAAAACGTAGCTACTGTTTCACAGTAAACTGCTTTTAATCATACAAAGGGTACACCCTAAAATAACAATGAAAAGTACAGTAAATCCGTAAACCAGTAACAATTTAGTATCAAGTCATAATTGCACTGCCGCGCTTTTCTGTGACTGGCAGGTGTGCTCACAACTGTGTCACCACAGACTCGTGAGTGCTGTGTTGCACTAGGATGCTATGACCACGGGGTCGCTAGGTGGTAAGAATTTCTCAGCTCCACCCTGGCTGGTGTGGCTCAGTGGATTGAGTGCCGGCCTGCAAACCAAAGGGTTGCCGGTTCGATTCCCAGTCAGGGCACATGCCTGGGTTACGAGCCAGGCCCCCAGTAGGGGGCGTGTGAGAGGCAACCACCCATTGATGTTTCTCTCTTGCTCTTTCTCCCTTACCCTCTCTAAAAATAAAATCTTAAAAAATTTTTTTTTTCGACTCCATCATAATCTCGTAGGGCCCCCGTCCCATGTACAGTCTGTTGACGGAAGTGCTACATGCCACTGAAATGTAAAAGTATTTATTTTCTCAGGGGAAGACTGACACCCGGAAAGCCTTCTGCTGGCCGTTGCTCGTGTTAACTTTAGGTCTTTCATGCCCGGCGCTGGGTTTGGTGGCCAGCACCCTTCAGGCTGGCTCGGGGGGCCTGCCTGTCCAGCGAGCTGGACTGCCCCTGGCTGGTCCTGGGGAGGGTGACGGCTCTGGGCTTGAGAAAGGCCACCTTTATCAGGGTAACAGTTTCCTCCCGATTCTAAGGGGTGTCATCAGAAGTAACGCTTCGGATCTTAGCAGTTGGTTTCAGCATTTAGACAAAGGATCACTGTTTTTTTTTCCCTTTGACTTTGTGGCGGTTTTGATACCAAGTTTATGAAATGAATTGTCCAACTCCCCTGTTAATAATGAAAATGCTCAACATTTTTTCCTGTGCTTGATTTTCAGCTAATAGTGCTGGACCCGCCGGTGAGTAGTTGGGTGCTGGGGCCCACAGCTCACCCCCCTGGGTGGCCAGTGCCACGGCGTGGGGACCCCTCGTGCCGCCCGTAGCCCCGCGTAGAGCCAGTGTAGACCCGGACGGCAGAGTTTCCCTCCTGTGTTGTGCTTCAGGCTCGGCGCGAGCCAGCCCTGCCCCCGGCCCGACCCTGCCTCTCCCCTGCCCACAGGTGGAGGAGAGCGAGAGCGAGTGGTCGGTGCCCCACTGCTTCACCATTTACGCAGCTCAGAAGACGGTCGTGGTGGCAGCCAGGTAAGAGCCTCCGCGACTGCGTCCCGGGGGACCCGGGGCGCAAGGGTGGGGCTTCCAAGTCAGGGGCCGGGGGATATCCTTCCACAGCTGTAGGCGTGACGTGTGCCCCGTGGGCTCTGCTTCCCCTGTGGTGGGGTGCCAGGGGGAAGCCCCACCTGGGAGCCTGCCCCCGAGACTGGCCGTGGCCCTGCCCAGCTGCCCCCTGTGCCTCAGGCTCAGAGCTGGACAGGAGCGGGCCTGCGGACATGGCCGGCCTCCAGGGGCACACGCGCTTTGGCACACTCAAGGTCGTACTCAAGTCAAGGTTGTGCCAGCGGCTAGGGGGCGAGCCCCGACCCTTCCCCTGCATCCGGCCCCCCAGCTGCGCAGCGTGAAGCTGACAGGCAGGCTCAGGAGCAACACACACCAGCTCAAGGGGAGGCCGCCGCGCCTCGGCCGTCAGCGCCTTGCTGTGCCGAGCCCCTCCCCTGGAGGAGCCCGGTGGCCCCAGCAAATCTCGCCTCTCCCGCAGGCGTCGGCTTTCGGA